>JAGFPH010002531.1:0-13062 GCA_018207615.1 Philaenus spumarius | reverse complement strand
AAGAAAAAAGTATGAACATAACTTTTCACTTAAGTATATGCAATTTTATTGGTTATGCGAGCCAAACTCAGAACTTTCAGTAAAACATAAATAAAAAATCTATGCGAAGTATTTAAAGCCAATCTAACATGGACGTCAAGATCGATTTATTAATAGCACACATTTTTAATAAACAAATGAAGATTTTTTATCGGAATTGAATACAACCTTGATTTGGACCGATACTTGAACACAATTTACTATTGAGGACTTACTAAAACAGAATGAAGCAAAGAGGTTCAGTGACTGAAAGTTACTTAATAATTTTCAAATTTATTTTATTATTGCTTTCCTGAACATAAGATTTTTTTTTAAAGATATCAACATAAACAAAATATTACAATATTTTAATAAATAACTCTTTATCGACAAAGAGATTTTCTTTGTTTCACAGGGAATAATATATATTACAAAAACAAGGCTATATCATTATATCCGTTGAAAGACATCGATTCGTCTAAACTTGAATTATGGCGCGACAGTATACTAGTAACTTACATTATAATAAAGTTATATATCAAAGGAAACCTAAGGATGGAACTGATTTTCAAATTTTCTGTTGTTGTAATTGCAAACTTTTCAATTTATATTAATTGACCGATTGAAGCGAGGTCTCCGATTTAGCTCGACCGTTCGGTATTTCGTCTGTGTGTCTGTCTAAAGATTACGGCCAAACGTCTTTACCGATTTTGATGATTTTTTGCATGAATGTTCCTTATTCTTAGGCCGAGCGATGTATACATATACTTTTTTTTCCATTTTTTATTTTTAACCCAATAAATAAAATAAAAATGGCGGCTGGACCGTTTCTCTCAGTGATTATTTGCAAAGCCAGTTTGTGGCGTAACCGTAAGTCGAATTAAAAACTAATAACATTTCGCGTGTAGAAAATTTGATTTTCAACAAAATTATTGTATTCTTGATTTTATTCCGTACCTATAACGGTAAGCTCACAAAATGGCCGTAAACTTAAATTTTTTTTAAATCATCCAAGTTTTTGTATTTTAACCATGTTTTTATACGTTTATTCTAAACCAATTCAAAAGTGTTCCATAGCTTTTTTATAGATATAGGTTCAAAGAATATATAACTTATATGAAAGTAAAAAAAAAAATATTGAAGTAAAATTAACAAAGTTATAAGCTCAAGAAACAAGCATGTTCAGTAAAGAAAGGAAAAAGTAAAACTTTTGGCTTACATAAAAAGAAGTACAATTTTTTTGTAATTTATTTCATAAACTTAAAAAAGTTTCGTAATTTAGTTCCAAGTAGAACTGTATACAAATATTTTTTAATTTCAAATTCCTTTTTTTTTTAAACACCAGTTTTCATGTTCCTACTACAAGACTGCAAACAACACTAGGCCTATTTTGAATAGTATTTTAGTAATATATCCTTTGCCCAAAAATGACATACTATTGTAAGAAAGTGTAGAGAATAAATCAAAGAATTGAACTGTATACTTGTAAATTATTATTTCATAAAATTATTTGACTTAGCTTTACTTGAATTACAAAATGAGACGCAACAAATAAAACCTCGCGGCGAAAACGGACATACAAAAAATGACGGTAGGACAGCGTGAGAAGTGTTTATACATGGGTTGAGATCACTATCACGACTCTGTAATATCGTTTGTTTTCATTATTTCTAATATTGGAATATGATATGGAACTGTAAATACATTTTTAGGTTTTATTTATTTAAGTATGTAGATATTTAAATCTAGGTTTCCCTTAATATTGCGAAATTTTTAGCTACCTTACCCATTTTTAACATAAATAGAAGACAATTCCCCCTAAAAGAAAATGTTTAGCAGTTAAATTTCAAGAAAAGAAAAAAACGAGAACTAGAAAACCAGGAATCGCGGGAATTGCAAAATAATGTTTCACTGGCTAAACCTTATGCTTTCTTCCTTACTGGCACACTATTTTTAACCTAAGCTCAAAATCACATTTGTTATTTCAACGAGCGAGGTCTACTGTTCACAGAACTAAATGTACTCGTAACAATTTGTATTTATTTATTATTATTATTATTATTATGTTGTATTAACTACTCTCTTAACGGAATCTAGAATATTAGTTTAGGTTCATCCTATATGCCTAAAGCTAGATTATTTTAAACAGTTTAGTTTTAAGCCGTTACGTTTGCGTTTTTGAGTTGTGGTATACGCTGAATTATGAGGTAATACAATTTTTGGAACAAATATAATAAACATTTTTGGAACAAATATATCAATCTGAACATATATATATAGTTCATGATTTCATGTAAAACGTAGACAAAACAAACTGACATAAAACGAAAGGAATAAGATATGTAGAATTGAAATAGTTTAAATCTACTTTTAACAATACGGGATAGGTACTAAAGTACTATTGTAATAATAAGAATTAAAACAATCCAAACAACATACACTTATACAATAAGTATACTATTTAGTTTTATTTTACTGTTATTGTCCTAGTAAGAAAGTATAAGTTAAAATGATCATGTGGTAGGATACGAACTAATTATATGGTTTTACCAAGGCCAACTAATTTAACATAACTATCGTAAGGTGGTATGACATTCACTGTTTTATGGTCTAATTAAAGCCTCAAACTAAACTGTTCGAAGTTGATCGCGGAATAGAACTTGGCCTATGATTCGAATATGATTTGTGGTCTAACAAAGACTAGGACCTTCACCTAACATATCTAAGTACGGTATGATTAAGTGGGTATAGTTATTGGTAAATTATACAGTCTAACCAAGGTATAGAATCCCTAAATAAAATATGGTATATTTGGGAAAGGTCATCACGTGGTCCAACACGAATTATAATCGTAATTTTTCTATTCTAAGTGAGATCACAAAGTTAGGCTAAGAACCGATCATATGTGTTAACCAAGGCCGGATTCTTAATAATATACTAACTTAGTATATTCACATCGGTAGAAAATTGTCAAGTAAAGAGGCTAATGAAGTACTAGGATCTTACCCTAAGTATGATTGCGAAGCGCAGTTGTTAAATTCAATGTTAGCCAAGACCACCTGGGATAAATTTGATGCCACTTAGACTAGGAAGCAATTCAAATAAAGAATGTTGGGTAAATTGAAGTATAAGTTTTACTAAGAGACTGTGATCCTCTTGAAGCAATGAACTGAGGTAGCCTTATTTAGTATTAAATCACCACTATTGTCTTGGCTATAACTACATTGGTGACTTAGTTTAAAACTAGCCTATAATCAGTAAATTCACAAAAGTCACTACTATAGTAAATTTCAAGCTAAGGACTGAAAAACTGAGTTTATATAGCCAAAGTCACTGATTTGAATTATTGATATAGTATTTAGGTTAACAAATTACATTTGGACATAAGTCATGAAAATTACGAATTTTTTTAGTTATAAAAAATTATGTAAAACATTATGTGAAGTTATTAAGAAGGAGATTAAGTTCAATCCTTCTTTATTGTAATAAGCTTTAGAGTTGGACAGAAAACATTTTTTAAACCAAGAAATGTTTTGGCTGTTGATTAAGTTCAATCAGTGGCGTTAAGGTATTTGTTTGGCACTGGATAAACCGTTGACACAGGGTAAACGTAAACACACTTAGCTTGGCTGTTTGAATTTACAGAAACCACATCAAATATTCATAACCAATTATATGTTGTATTTCTACATTCTAGTTTTATTTTACAAGAGTGTGTAGTGTGTAGTCTAAAACATATAAAGGAATAAAGACCTATACAGAAATGCAATGTACAGGTCGGTTAGATACTGTACAGGCTGGCGTACACATATTGGAACGGCTGCATATATGAGCTCTTATTTCCATACACGAAATTAGGGCGATTCGTCATTTCCACTTTATCCACCTAAGTTATATAAAGATAATTCAAGTATTTTACAAACTAGGTTGAGCTGTGGTACCTATCATCAATAACAAAAAATACACGTTTAAAAGTTGTATTTAACCAACTAGATAAGATCAAAAATGTTTGTATTTTTAGAATCAGAATATTAATTCATAAACTATCATTTATTATCGTAAATTTTCAGAAAACAAGAACTTTATTTATTCATGAAACCCTTTGTACTTTGGAGTTAAAACAATTGACATTCTGCAAAGAGATTTGATAGAAACCTTTATGTATATGAGTTGCTAAAATTTACATTAATTCCCAAAATGTGTTTTTCAAAGTTTACAAATTAACAAACAAATACAAGTGTCTCAAAAAGTATGTGTTTAATATACTTCCTAATTGTTATAAGAAAATTATTACATATATATAGTAATGCACTGAACAAATAATAATACTTAAGAGTGAACAAAACGATGTTAATATTAGTTAAATCGAAAATTGTGTATACGATTGCAAGTATCGGTGAAGGAGGGGCAGTTATTTGACCTTATGTAGGAGGTCAATCAGAATAATAACTTGCTTCCGCTCAAGATAGGCATACTCTAGTATCGATATGTCCCTAATTAATTATAGAGTTACAATTGCGTAAACTGTACTACGAAGAACTCTGTTGTAAAATGGCTACATTACGTAAGAAATATTCTGCTTAGTATTTAGATAATATTGTATTAAACAATTGCATGGCCTATATATTTATGTAAATGTAAGCTAAACTATGACAGCAGCGTTCAAATATAAACGAATTACAAGAGGCCTAAGTTATAAAGGCATTTGGTATTTGCAAAGTTAATTTCCTTTATTGTGCTGCCAAGGAAGGAATGTATAATAGGTCTTGCACAAATATGTAAAACAGGGGATTTTCTTTCTTGCAAAAACATTACTTAATTTCAGGGATTAGTATGAGATTGTATATTTATGTTTGTAAACTTAGTTGTAATTTTCTACAGTAAACATATTACTACAATCACGTAAAACAAGTAATACTGGACTGCAAACTATATTACAGTACTTACTTAACTGAGGGAATTAAGTTGTTATCAATTTTAAACAGTGCTACTATGATTAGTATTTTGTCCATACTTCAATATTAGTAGCATTGCTACCTAAAATTCAATTTAACCGATTTTTTCTTAAAACAAAACGATAAATTTATGTGTAAAATTGGATTTATGTACTTTGACAGATAATCAATACCCTACTTGTTCTTTCAGGTCTTAAAGTATATTATACTTACGATTATTTGAACAAAAATTTAATATAATAATCTAAAAAACTGCCTGCGCTAAAACGAAAGCTTACGTCACAATATAAAATAGGAATGTTACATGTACGTAAGCCAGGATGGCGAATTTGTAGGTTTAAAATATAAATACTAAAAGGACTGAACTAACAATTGAAATATTGTTTATAATTTCAAAATCAAATTAATTGATATATTGTACATATTATACTGACTACGTAATACAAATGAATCTAAAGGGGTTAGGTTTAAATTTTGAAGTCAAAGTTTTGCAATTTACAAATTATGATAAAGAGAATTTAGTTAAAAAAAGTAAAACTAAATTATTTTCTAATTTAAATACATAACTCTGTTTTCAAAGTTTGTAGTAGTATTCATTTTAGTAGTACAAATATTAATCTTTAGATTTGATACAATTGTAAAGTTCCACAATATTTTTTTAAATTTCATTTATAGTAAGATAAGTGTAGTAAAATTAGAGAAAACGCATATTCTCATTCGTTTCAGGATGTTATGTGGAAAAATTGATGTATTTATGCATAAAGTGAACGGATTTTTTCCTGATCACCTTTTGAACATCCAGAAAGTTGTTTAAATAGTGGTTTAATATGCAACAATCGAAAAAAAAACATCTTGTTTCCTTAAATAGTTTGAAGACAATATTGGCAATGGGTATTTCAAATTTTGTTTACTTATGGGGCAGTAAAACACGGCTAATTTGAGACCTCGTAAGTTTAATCGGTTAAAAATTTGTTTAAATAATTGCATAAAACCGATAAAATTTTTAAAGTTTTCAAGTAATTTTCATTCTTTACAAATCACCTAGACCCTTGAAAATTTTACGAAATAAACCTTTTATAGCCCTTAAGTAACCATGGAAATTTAATTAAAACATATTAATTAGTTTACGAGATATTTAATTTATTAATTAAAAAAGGGTAAAATATTTAATACAATAATACCCACTTGCCTTCCTTGTAAACGGCTCAACTGGGGCTCATGTCTTTTTACTATACTTATATTTTATGTATTCGTTTAGGGTAAATCAATTTTTCATTATTTTAACTCTCAAAACAATAAATTTGCAACAATCAAGTCTTCAATATCTTTCAACAAATGGAAATATTTGCATGCCACTTTGATATTTCATAGCTGAATTTGTATTCGTATTTATTTAAAAAAAAGGTTTCTCTAGTTAGGGGCCATGACTTTTTTTTTGTATTAACAATTTGTAATTTATAAACATTAAGGGCTGATACTATAGTCAGTGCTTGTTCAATACTTAAACTTTATATTACCATTGGATTTAATGGAAAATAAATTGTCTTTATTATTAAAGAGACATTATTTCAAAGAGACGGCACTTGCTGAGTCATCACTGCCACGCACCCAGAAAACTGAACTTGTTTAAATCCAAAGCCAATACACAATTTGTTGTATCTCCGTTATTTATTTACCGATTCTGATAATATTTTAAAAACTGGGTTAGAACATTAAAATACTAACATATGTAATATTACTTTTGTCCAAATTTGTATCAAATATACAGGGTGTTAAAAACACTTTTCAGGAATTTAGTATATAATTCGTCATAAAAAAAAGAAAAAGTTCATATAAAGGTTTCTTAAAAACGTATTTTTTTCGTCTATCTTCTGTATGTTTTTTACTTAATACTTTGTTGGATACTTTAATAACTGAAAGTTTGTTGGGCCTCCTCTTCCTATCCATCGCCCAGGAAATTGCTGGTCTAAAGATTGACGAAATGCAATTGCATAGTATTTGCCTTTATTGCATAAAAAGTATTGAAAAAAGATTCGTGCCAAATGTTTTGTCATTGAGTTATGTTAATTTCTGAATATACTTAATTTTGTTCTCACGAACTATCATTAGTACTTGATTATTTGAATAGTTATGTTAGTAGTATATCATGTCACCTGGGCACAGCCTCTGATTGGTCCAAAACAAAGTAGAGGGGGTAAAAGTATGTGGAGCCAAGCCCCTGATTGGTCGAGAAGATTGCCCCACTTAAGCCCCACTTACTTTGTCCCACCTTAACTCACTCCATCTAATCCCCTTCTCCCACTTAAGCCCCACTTACTTTGCCCCAACCAAGCTCACTCCACCTATCCCCACTTGCCCCTTCTCCCACCTTAGCTCACTCCAACAAATCCCCCATCCCATCTATTCCCCACTTGTCCCCACTCACCTAATCCCCACATGGCCTCCCCTCTCCAAAACCCCACTAAGCCCCCCTCTCCCTAGTTCAATTAAATAGCTTAACCAAACCCCACGAAGCCCCCCTCTCCCTAACCTAACCAAGCCCCCAATATGTTAACCAAGCCCCTCGCTGGATATTATCACCACGCACAAAGCGGCCATCCCTCATTCTATTCTGAGAGATGGAGAAGCATACACTGTATTGTTGTAAGTTGCAATGTTTTGAGCAACCTAAATGTCAAGTTGATGGGAAGGCATGTAACATCTGCAAATGTTATGGTTTTTGTCACTGTAAATGTGTAACGGAACAGAAGAAATCAATGAAACTGGTCCTATACAAAACGAACTTTGAGGGATTTACCTGCTGTGACAAGATATGTACGCGGTTCACCGAGAATCAGCTGTTCAACTGCCATAACTGTTTACGAACAGGATTTATAGCAAAATTATGTACTTGTGTTTTGATTAATTGTAAATTCAGGAATTACTGGTGGGAATAAATAAATGTATCAATATGTACAAATAAATGAAATTTAATCTATATATTGTACTTGTTATTTTGAAATCACCTAACCCTAAAAATATATCCATAATTTTTAACATCACCTTAAAAAAGGGTCTAAGAACGCTGATCGATGCACATTTTATCTATAAAAACTCACAAATAAAATTAAAATGTTATTTCAATTTCATTCCTGTATATTGGCACACCCTGTATTACTTTTAGAAAGTGTCGTTCCACGTTCATGAAATGAAGCCAGGCACTTTCAAATCAAGTACGTTGCACATTTGGGAAAGTGCATATCAACTTGCAACGTGAAAACTGACCCACAATCAAAAGGTCATACTTGTTAAAATTAGGTATATAAGACCCACCAAACAAACTCAACACCAGAATCGCGTTTTAAACAGTGCGAAGTGAAACACAACTGCTGCTGCTGGTAAGTTTAAATAATTTATCATTTTCAAAATATATTTTGATACAATATCAACTTCTACCCTTTGAATAGGAAGTTTTATTTTCCAAAAATATTTTACATTTCTAAATTATTATTATTTTGCAACATTTCTGAAACAACTCTATAAAACTTGGTGTTAGGCTCTTTTTGTAATTTTATTATTAGAGGTTCAATTATCGCACAGTCTTTTAATTACATTTCGTGTTAGGATTTTCTTCATAGGTTAGTGCTGTATACTGTATTTCAAATTAATTTTCTAGTTTTTTTTGCGTTAGGAATTGTCCATTTTGTTGTTAGTGTTGTATTGTCCAAACTACGTTATTAGTTGAGTCCGATGTCGTATTCCAAACTATGTGTTGATTGAATAGTCCCAGTTATAGAGTTGAAATGTAGTCAATTCCATAGATTAAAGCTCTATTCAATGGTAAAAATTGATATTGTATCAGAATAATCTGTTATTACCCCCAAAAGCAAAGATGGTAAAAATGTTAAACGTTCAAATCAAATTATCTCTTATATTCTATATCAACAGTTAACAAACAGCAAAACTCAGGTCTACACTTTAAAACCCTAACCTAAAAGTTAGAAATACAAATAATTGCTTCAAAGTTTGAAATCAACTTTTAATTAGAAAATTAATAGTTGTTTTATCTGTTATTTTATTCATTTGGTTGCTGCGGTAATAAATGTATATGCATGTGTTAGTTCATCAGTCTAGGCCCAACCTAAGATTTTTTTCGATTAAATTTTTTAAATAAAAAATGTTTTTACCAAAATGAATTATAGTCTATGTTACTCAGGGATAGTGTAACTTTTTATTAGTAAAACTGTTTTCAATCGGTTCAGTAGTTTCCAGAGATTACCCAACTTTATGAGTGAATTACCACAAAGAAACGACTATTTATTAACTGCTGTTTACTTTTGTTAAAGTAGTATTTATTATTTTTGTACGTTATTATTTTGCAGGTTTGTGTAACTTTTGTTTATGTGATGATTTTGTGTTCAGGTTTTATTTTATCTACAATATTAGTACAGTAATACACTCTATTGTAGAAAAGAAACTCGATTTATTAAATACGGTCTATTTTACACACTCCTTGTTACCAAACTTCGAAATGAAGTAAATCAAACTGCTGAAATTTATAATACAGTACGTACTAAGTGGTCTTAAACTATCTCTTTTGAAAAACAAACTCTGCAAAAATAACTTACTCTGTAGATTTTGAAGAATATTTTCAATTTAGTAATTTAATTTGAATCACTAATTACTATTACTTACTCAATTAATCACTATTTGGAAACAACACTGTACTAGAAATCATTTTAAAATGTAATACAATTATGTATCAAGTTAGTGTGTAAGGATATATTCACATATATTATTTCTCAAAGCCATTTTTTGTTGGTACGCCATATCTTCCTTAATACATCATCAAATTACATGAATAAGGCATCATTTTAAAGCTTTCTTTAACCGTTACACCAGAAAAATAAACAAGCAGTTCAAAATTCATGTTTTAATAACAAAAATTGATTATAAAACTTGTATGTTCCTAATGAAAATTGCCATCTATTAACCATCTGTTTAACTAGTATGGCAGCTGTTAGTTAGACTGTTTACACTGTAAGATTATATAGGGAAACTGTTATTTATAAACAAATGTAAATAAATAAACTTAATTAACAGGATTAAATCAACGTGTTAAATCAGGTAAATGTAGGCCTATTCATAACTCGCGAAATATTCGCACGGGTCAGCTAGTTAATAAAAATTGCATTAAAATATTGTTTGTAAAAATTTACACGATTTGATCAAATTTATTTATACCGTTAGTTTTGTATAATAAAATCCCCCCACTTTACAAAGAAAAATACTGTTTTGATTCATTGTTAAACGACGTTGCTATTTTAATAGAATATTTGTTAATTAAAAAATATGCAGGCCATAGTTGAATGACAATATCAAATCATTATGAAAAAATGTTAAAGCATAAGCCAGTTTTAATATTTTATAAACAACAATAATGTACTCATTTTACGCTTTATCTTACAATATAGTTTCAACAAAAGGCCTATAGTAATATCCTAAAACTAAAATATTTTGTCTGTGTTAGCTGGGAAACACAGATTTGAGTACATTTTCCTCCTAATCTGGGGTGACTTTAGGCTAAGTGTGATCAAGATAGGTTTATTTCATATGACATATAACACTATCTCATAAGTAAAATATCATACTAATATGAGGTGTAACCAACTCAAAGTCAGTGTCTGTCTCAGTAGGTAAACACGGATTTAAACTACACTGGAATTAGAAAAGGTCAAAACGATTTTTTTCTGATAAGTAGTAAACCTCCGTGAAATCACAGGCTCATTAATTAGATACACACTAGAAATACACAATTTAAAAAACAAAATATTTACAAACAACATTAAGACCACCTAAGATTTTTCCGACTAAATGTACAAATATTAAAATAAAAAGGTTTTTACTAAAATGAATTATAGTCTATATTACTCAGGGATAGTAAAACTATTTATCAATCGGTTCAGAAGTTTCAGAGATTACCCCCTACATACAAACAAAACAAAAAGAAACTCTTACCTGTTTAGTACACAGATTTCACTAACACGATCACAACCTTTGAAACCGAACAAGATCTGTGAAATGTCAACGAAATTAGCTGCGGTCACAAAAACTGGTTTCTAGCTGATACGCTGTAAACTAAATGTCAACAAGTCTGGGCGGCCAAAACTGGTTTGACCCCGACAGCGTCGACGTCAATGCGCTTGGAATGTAGTTTACAGCTCTATGCATGATTTCTTAATTGAATAATACTTTCCATTTTAAAACTACGTCTTGGATTTAATTTGTTACGTACGGAAATTATTTATCGTTTTAGGCTTACGGTATAGACTAGGTTTATTAGCGAATTTCCATAGAAAAAATGAGCTATTGCAGTGACTATTATGGTGAGACCTGAGGTTGAGAGTAGTAAATGAGCACTGATCACAGTCCCCAGAACACGTTTTGGGTATCATTAAAATGTTACATATATGTGTTCGCACTCTAGCGGTCTCATTTTAAGTCCGATTTTCATGAAATTTGGTACACACGTTGGTTGTCTAAGTCACTTGGACGAGTTCGTTTTTCCAACAAATGCAAGTACGTTTTTGACCGGAAGTAACTATTCTGAGTTTCTTACTACGAAAATGACAGTTTTTCCTAAAAATATAAATGTAGGATATTTTTTGCACATTTTGTTTTTTTTACGCGACCTTATAGTTCGCTTGGTTCCCCAAAACGAACAAAACTTAAAATATTATACAAGTACACGGATCGAAGCCAAGTGGTGCAACTTGCGAAACTACTGGCGCAAACAAATTCTACTATCATATTGTGTACACACAGGCAGCTGTTTAGCGCCTTCGTGAGTAGATTTTTCCCAAATTGCTGGTGTCCCAAAACATATTAGTTCAAGTAAATAAGTTATTTTTATAGCAGCTGTACCTGGCTTAGGTCAGGTAAATAAGGAAAACTTTTTAGAGCTGTCGTACCTGGCTCCGGTCATGTAAAAAGAAACAGATGGTTATATTTGACATACCAATTTTTTATCTTATCTCCACAATTATTTAAGGCTCTGTCGCATCTTTGCAATTATTTAAGATACCACTACAACATTGATTAAAAATACTTCTTAATAACTCAAAAATAAAGTTAACTATATGAAGCTAAAATGTTTTCACTTCTGACGACAGTCCACGACTGCCTGTATTATTTTGCTAATGTTGACGTACACTAATTGTGTACAGTATATATGACTTTTAGAATTAAACATTATTGAACAGCTGTTTATTTACTTTTGTAAATAGCCTATTTTGTGACTACAAAACTGATATTTATGTAAATTCAATTTTAAGGTTTCGGTACCATTATTTGCAAACGACTTGTCCAAAATTTTGACCAAAATATGAACTATGGTATTTTTAGTAAAAAGATATTTCTCTGTAATATATTTGACTTAACCCTTTCAGGTACATTTGTACACATTATCTTTAAAGTCTAACAATAACCCTCATTTTTTATCAATTACACTTCTGGACTGTTTGTCTACATTTGTATACATTACTGTTTCACATTTATGAAGACCTAGTCAGTTGTAGTAACAATAGATTGAAATATGTTTCGTTATTTATTGTGCGATCAGTTAATGTTCTGTTCTCTTGTGTTTGTAAAGTTTTCGGATGTTTTTAACCATTTAAATGTGATTACATGGCTAATTGATTATTTACAGATTCTATAAAAGTTTAAATATTCATTTAAGTGCTTTTCATCATACATTTTTATGTGTGATGTCTTCAAAACAGTTTATGTGTACAATTGCGACCATTGGGTTTTGACTGTCATAGAATATTTCTAACCTCAAAATTTTACAACCTCAATTAAAATAGATGTTGTGTACTTAAATATTTTGTTCTCTCAGATTACCACCTATATCATATGTTACGACCTATATCATATATCAAACAGATGACCTCTATGGTTGAAAAAGACAAACAATTATGCGCTTCAAAATAATAAAAATATTTTTTGCGATGTGTGATCACACAATGTGATTTGCGTGGAATTAAACACAATACACATATCTATGACAAATTACTATAGTTCTTATTTTTAAGAATAAAATTATAGAAAA
>JAGFPH010002530.1:105108-186659 GCA_018207615.1 Philaenus spumarius | reverse complement strand
CAACATATCAGAAGCGATCAACCCACGTCCTTTCTCTTTGAAAGCGATTTTATTGGCCAACTTGACAACAGAACTGGCAGAAAACGCCGCTAGTATTTCAGGCGTATACGCCCCACAGTCGCTGTACTCCGATTTGTCCAACCAAGCAGCGAATATCGCCAAACACCCAGCGAGCAGATCACCCTGGCCCCCACTCCGTCTAGCCGAGCCTTGCGTCAAACTGGTTACTATAATATCGTCTTGAGCTATCTTATCCAGCTTCCCTTTCAGTAAGATCAAAACTTTAGGTCCGAACTTCATGGCTAGCTTTCGCAGGTGTTTTTTAGGTGTTATCGTGCTCTTGTCCTCTTGCAGAATCACCGATGCTAGCTCGACGAATTCCACGATGTTCGGGGTCAGATAGACTTGTCCGGGATAACCTTTCAGTAAGTCAGGGTGTTCGTAAAGTATGAAAAACCCGTCAGCGTCGATCACGATCGGTAAAGATTCGTCCCAGAGCGTTTTAGCAAACTCGATCACCTTTATTACGTTTTCCGTTACTTTTTTATCGTGTCGACCCAAGCCGGGTCCTATTAAAAGCGCGTTCAGTTTAATCAACCACGGTTTCATTCTTTCGATAGGTTCGTCGAAGTCCAAACAAGGCAGGACCATCAACTCCGGACTGTAGGATTTGATCGCGACCGCAGCGCTCTGCGAACAGAATATGTAAGCCATATCTGCTCCGGTACGTAATGCCGCCATTGCGCCGAAGTAAGGCGCTCCGGTGTATTCCAACGAGCCGCCGAAGACGCCGATTCTACCTAGCTGCCCTTTGTGGAACTCTAGAGAGACCTGAGGTATGAACTGTTTGCAAGCGTCGATTATTGTTTGGTTGACACCTATCAGGAAGTCTTTGACGGTTTCTTCGCTTTGTGTCAGGTCGTGGATTCGCCAAGCGAGGGCGGTGTTGGTGACGCATAGGATGGTATAGAGTTTTAATATTTCCAACATATTCAGTCAATCTGAAAAAAAACAAAACAAAAGTAAACTTCCAGAAACCTTACAAAATATATTGCCTTGGAAACGAAAAACTCCTACTTTAATCAAGTTTAATTTGGATACTCTTTAAAAAGCAAGAAAAGTCTACAGACAATGAAATTTATTGACTTTTCGTGATGCATAAAAGAGGGTATAATGGAGTTTTGTACAGATTAACAATTTATTGGTAATACAGGGGGGGGGGGGTGTTTGAGTATCAATAAGATTTTATACTGCAAATCTGAAATGCCCGTTTTTCAGTTAAGGGTCGGCTCTAGCTGTCGGCCATATTGGCTGACACTCCATAACACCAATGTTAAATTAAAATCAAAATTGTTCCTTTATTTTTAATCGGAAAATTATAAACGATATGTCATTTTAAAGCTATGGTCCATATGCATGCAAATGGCTTTTTCAAAACTAAGAAAAATATTTTGTTTAATATTTATTAACAATTTAAAACATTGGTTTTTAATATTTTTTTACGTTGTAACTATTAATTATAGCGAAAAAGTACCAAGCCATTCGGATGAAGAATTTTGTCCCCAAGAGTTTGGTATTTTTTAAAAAACGCTATTTGAATAATTGCGGGTTTTAAATGGATTTAGGATGAGCAATGTCCGCGTAACCTACCATCGCTATAGGGAGTCGCAGGTTGCTTTCTGTTTTACTAGAGCCGACCCTTAATGCCTTGGTTTTGATTTAGAAGCATTCATAGTTGGAATGACGGTAAAACCGTTTTAATAATACAAAGAGGTAAAATCCGCACCCTGGACGATTTTACTGCATTTTACAGTCATAATGCATCCAGTAAAGAACTTTAAACGGTGGTATAATATCATGATAACTAGTATCAAATGGGGTCTAAACTCGATCAATAGGCCTAGAGTGACTAAATTCAAGTTTTTTCAAATAATTTATTGGAATTTATTTGGGTGCAAATTCTTAATTCGTGTAAAAAATAAACCTAAACAAAATTTCACAAAAACAACAATATAATTGTGACAGCTGTTTCGCTGTTAAGCATCATCAGACAACTAAAACTAAAGTGTACATTACAAATCAAACAAACATCTATGCTAAGAGGGTGGGGTGAAATAGCAAGGGAAGGGGGCTGACCTTGGAATACCTGAGTAGGACAATGAACTGACCGGTTAAGAAAATAAAAGGGGTTTCAACAAAGGGGATGGGTTATGCACCTGTTCATTTAGGTTGGAAGTATGGCAATTGAGAACAGATCTGTTTATTTCTAAAATTTCCAAACTATTTAATTTTTTACTTTTTTGTTCAATATGTAAGACTTTAACATTATCAATGAAATTAAAAGTATGGCCTGTATCTAATAAATGGTTAGCAAAATTTGACTCTGTTTTACCATGCTTCCAACAATATAAGTGTTCCTTTAATCTTGTTTTAATGGATCTGCCTGTTTGACCTATATATTCACAATTGCAGTCATTACAATTAATTTTATATACACCACTATTATCCAATAAGGCCTTCTTATCTTTATTATTAACAAAAATAGCTTTCCTAGATTATTATTACAATAAAAAGCAGGTTTTACATCATTTTTATTACTTATTAAATGTCCTACCTTATAACTAATATTCCCTACAAATAATATTTTACAGTATTTATTTTTGCTATTGATTTCAGGTGTGAATGCCATACTATTAGTCATTTTCTTTTGTTTTTCAAACAAAATGCTATCTATTAATTCAACTTTATAACCATTGTTAACAGCAATTTGTTTAATTACATTCAATTCATTGTGAAAGTCTTCTGGCAATAAAGGTATGGTTAAAAGCCTATGTACCATACTATGAAAAGCTGCATGTTTATGAGTAAAAGGGTGTTTAGAATTGGCAGGTATAACAGTATCTGTGTAGGTGGGTTTTCTAAAAATTTTGAAACTATGTGTACCACCTATGATTTTAATGTTTAAGTCTAAGAAGTTAATATTATCCGTACCGACTTCCATAGTGAATTGAATAAATTTATTTAATCCATTTATTAAACTAAGCAAAGAATCAAGCTGCCTAGCACTCCCATCGAAAACACACAACACATCATCCACATATCTATACCAATAAACTATTTTCTTTATTAACGGATTGTTATTACCAAATAATTTATTTTCAAAATGTTTCATGAAAATTTCTGAAAAATTTTTAAACCCTTTATTAGCTAGCATATAAAAATGGCCCTAGAGGAAGCTACATACCAAATTTCATTCTAATCCGTTCGGTAGGTTTTGAGAAATCGTGATTTAGTAACTTTGACCCCCCTCTCCGTAATATTTCGAATTTTCGGAAACCCTTTAATAGTGCGCGTCTAGAACGCATAAAGAGTATTAGTGCCAAATTTCATGTTTGTAAGATTTGTGGTTTTGGAGAAACTGTGATGAGTCAATGAGTCAATGGTATTTGGCTTTTATAAGTATAGATAAATAACATTAAACACCCTATGTTTAATACCCGCTCTACCACATGCCCTGATCATAAGAATTAGTCTAACTATATATACAGTCGAACTGATTTAACGGCCTCGGCTATTGAGTCAACTCGGACATAGCGTATCTTTTTTACGTCTGGTCAAATCGTCACACAAAATGTTTTACTTTAAAAGAAATAAACATTTTTAATTATAATGATTTGTACATACTCTAGTAAATGTCACCTATTACGATGCGATGTCACTGAACAAATAAATGTACTGTCAGTTGCGTGCGACTAAGTAATTAAACCAATGACCGGCTGGGAAAGTGTTAGCACAAGACCAAAGCGCGGATGAACCACTCAATCGTATAGCCTGCCGAGACAGTTGTGATCGCTTCCCAGACTTGCGAAATATAGCGGGCGTAGCTTGCGTCGGAAATGTCGATGTAAAATTGTTCCTTAGGCGGGGTGGGAGAGTTAGCAATGTTTTATAGTGGAATCCCCCTCTACCGATTGGGAAGGGACCATCCGGATATTACATTTTTCCACATTTTTAACCTACTGTTTGTGTGTAAAACGTTCAAAATAAAGTTTCAGTTACTCTGTGCGAATAAATAAACGTGTGAAAGGAAATACGTAGTTTGTTTATTTCTCGGTTTGATTCTGAGGAGGGAGAAAATAGGCTGCCCGACATCAAAAGATGGGGACTTCTGACATTTTTCGAGTTCTAAAAAAACCTATTTCAAACTTTGACATTGGCATACTTTTTTAAAGCCGCTGTAGAAAAAGGTTAAAATTTTAATGAAAAAATGTTACATTGTACATAAAATAGGGCTATTATTTCTAGATTTTCGTAGGCGTTTCGGATAACCTGGGTTTCGGTTGAACCTAGTTTGGTTAACCAGGGTTTTACTATATTGAAATTTTAGTGTTTGTCAAATTACAGTAATGCTATAGTTTGTTAATACTACTCAGATCATGTATTCAAATGTTTAACCTAATTGTTTACTTATTAAAACTTTACTTAAAAAAGTTACCTAATTTTTATAATTGTAGGTGAAATCGGTTCTAATTAGCTCGAATTACCGGGACCCTACTGTACATAAAAGAAAAGTATAAGTTTTTCTTTTTAGTAAACTTAACGTCATGAATAATGTTGTCAATAATAGCAATACTGTATAGTTGTTTGTCCTTTCAATCGAGTTAACAAAAATACGATTTTCTGTTGGCACATCTTTATAATGTCACTTGGATGTAGCGTCAACATTCGATCGGTACCATTTGTTGACGCTATAACCAAGTTTTACATATTTATACTCAAACCTTACAATAGGATTGGCGGGTCAACTAGTTCAATAATAATACTAGTATTACCTTACTGCCGTCAAACACAATACATGCAATAAGCAACATTCATTGGAATACATATATGTACATAACATCGTAAAAAATTACAAGTTCATATCAATTAAATTACAATTCATGAATGCCTAAACATAATAAAAAGCTTTTTGCTTTAGCCATTTTTTGATAACACTTTTGACATTGTTTTCAGGCAAAGTTCTTACATACAGAGGCAGTTTATTTAATAAACCTCATGCACTGGTGATAATAATAACTCTTATGAGTTTTAGATAGTCTTATTCTAGGAGCTACAATATCACATTTATTATAGTATTGAAACCATGTATTTGTACTATTGTAATCATATTCTGGTTATCAAAATGCAATAAATTTGTTGACATGAATTTAATTACAATATGTATAAAGGCAAGGCAAAGTCATTATCCCAATATCAGAAAATCCAGAGGTACAGAATTGTGTATTTGATAATTCAATAATAAACCTTATAGCTTTGTTTTTGCATTATAAAAACTCTCCCTGAAGTAACTGAATTGCACGCATTGAATAGAATATACTATAATAATCTATATATTTTTATATAAAAGCCAAAACCCACTGACTCACTGACTCACTCATCACGATTTTTCAAAAACTACCGAACGGATTGGAATGAGATTTGGTATGTAGCTTCCTCTAGGGCCATAGGTGCTCACTAAGAAAGGGTTTGAAAAAATTCGAAATTTTAGGGGAGGTTTGGGGGGATCAAAGTTATTAAAAAATTACTTCTTCAAAACTACAGAACGGATTGGAATGAAATTTGGTATGTAGCTTCCTCTAGGGCCATAGGTGCTCACTAAGAAAGGGTTTGAAAAAATTCTAAATTTTAGGTGGGTTTGGGGGGGATCAAAGTTATTAAAAAATGACTTCTTCAAAACTACTGAAGGGATTGGAATGAAATTTGGTATGTAGCTTCCTCTTGGGCCATAGGTGCTCACTAAGAAATGGTTTTAAAAAAAAATCTAAATTTTAGGGGGTTTTGGGGGGATCAAAGTTGTTAAAAAACGACTTCTTCAAAACTACCGAACGGATTGGAATGCAATTTGGTATATAGCTTCCTCCAGGGCCATAGGTGCTCACTAAGAAAGGGTATGAAAAATTTCGAAATTTTAGGAGGTGTTTGGGGGGATCAAAGTTACTAAAATCATAATTTAAGATCTTTTATTATTGTGACAATAGTGCTTTTATTATTTAAGATGTGTATATATAAAAGCCAAATATCACTCACTGACTGAACACTTAAAAAGAATACAATTCCGTTAAAAAGACTGAAAATACGAACCACCACGGACAACGCCGTACGGGTCAGCTAGTACTGTATATCATAAGATGAGCATCCGAGCACACTGACCTTATTTTCTTAAAAGATAAATTACATACATAGTCGTATGCAGAGATTTGATACTTGAGATTCCCAAATAAACGTACTGTCTAACTGAATACAATAAGATTTAGAAACTGTCTTGAAAGTTTCCTTTTAAAATAGAATATGGTTAAGCGAGAAGATTTGTATTGTATTGCATATAAGAAGTTTTTGTTTGTATATTTTTTTAATAATATTTTCCCATTTAGGAAAGGCAAAGGAATAAGCTCATACAGACATGAATGTGATCAAAATGCGTTCATTTAAATTGTTTGAGTGAAAAAACATCATGTGTATATGAAATATATAAAGTCATTACCTACAAGAATACATTTTACTTTTTCACTATACTATAAGTATATAGAGAAAGTATAGTGATCGCAAAAAAAATATATGTTGAGATTTTTGTGGAAATATCCGTTTTGGGACTCCCTGAGTCCAAAAAAGTGGTTTTTACAAAATGTCTGCCTGTATGTCTGTCTGTATGTCTGTATGTATACAAAACTAGAGCGAAAACTATTCGATCTAGTTCAAACAAATTTGCACCAGACATGTCAAGTAGGCCTGTATAGATGCACGAAAAACGGTTTTGAAATTTTTTTAAAAACAACCCCCTTTTTGGCAAAAAACACCCCCAAAAAATCAGTTATAATTTTTGTATTAAAAAACTGCTCTAACGATTTTGATAAAATTTGGCTTATTTGTAGAATTTAATGTACCCTATCATATGCAAAAACAGCAACTTTCAAAAAATTTTCATTTATATAATAATAATAATAACAGATTTTTGGGCGGTTTTTAACCATAAAGGGGGTTGTTTTTTAAATTTTTCAAAACCTTGTTTCATGCATCTATACAGGCTTAATTGACGTGTTTGGTGCAAATTTGTTCGAAATAAATCGAATATTTTTCTCTCTAGATAGTAATAATAATATTTATTAGTTAATCTCCTACTTTAATAAATCACCTCTCCTACCCCACCTACAATTAAGAAGTCACATTGAATCTGTTGAATAACTTAAATATGTTTGTGATAAAGTTTGTGCCAGTTCCTGGTACCGTTTATTTATATTAATTTCCGTAGCAACGAATTGCATAAAATAACAGATAAAACAGCAGATTCGAACAACCAGCACATCTATGGTACAGTAAATTTCGAATGATATTTGTTTAATTCCTCCCTTTTCTTGTTTTATAATAAATACTAAAAAGGTACTTACATTTTTGAAAATGTACATATTTATGTTATTAGTGTTTAAACCTAAAAAATACTACAATCTAATGTGTTGAAATGGGGTTGCTACCCCTATGCAATAATTATAAATTGAACCAACTTCCTAAAAGCTAAAACACTAAATTTGTTTAGTATTATTCTTAAGAGATGTAAACAACCATTTACAATTCGATTAAGTCAAAAGGATGAAATGGGATAGCGATCGTTCAAATTAATTAATCATTTATACACGTGCGTTTTTTTATGCGCTGAATACCTACTCAACTAATTTAAAAAAAAATCACAATTTACTCATATTAGTACCAGGGTTGTTTAGAAAATGTGGTCACTACAATCAAAGAGATTAAAATGGGGTAGCTACCCCTTGCAATAAACATAAATTGCACAACTTCAGAGTCTTCAGACAAGCTATAAAACTAAATTAGTGTAATATTGTTCTTGTGATATAAAAAAAACCATTTGCAATTTGTTTGCATAAGTCAACGTAACAAAATGGGATAACTAATCTCATTACATAATAGCCTAAATAAAATTGGATGGGTACCCATATAAAATAAATTGCATTAACATTAAACTCCCATTTAATATGAGGTCTACCACCTGCCCTGATCTTTAGAATCTTATTTTATCCACAAGACACTTTAAAATAAATTTTTCATTACAATCACTGAATTAATTGTGTTTGTTAATTTAATCTAATTATATATTTATATATAAAAATCGAGCAATAGAGCATTAACGGGAACGGATATTTTCACTGATGTAATTTAAAAATATTCTGCCACTGTCAATCTCAGCTGATATCTATCACTTATCAGCTGATTTGTAAATTAAACACAGCTTGGTACACTTGCAATAGATTCATTTCTAGCCTTACTAAATACTACTACATTTTCAATCTAAACTAAGTTAGTCTTACTACTCACAGTTGAACAATCGTTAGTGTTATCAGTGAACTAAGAAATTAAATCTATCAAGTACTCTTTTATGGGCATCGTTATCAAAACATCTTGATTATTGTTTAGACTGACAGAGTGGGAAGTTTGTTGCAGACGTAATATGTAAAAAACATAAATAATTTTACGCATGATTGTGTAGGCCTTCATCTAAGTAGCTCGTTAAGTCTTGTCATTTGCAGAATGTTTATATTATTTTGTAGAGTATGCAGTTGATGTATAACTGAGCTAGTTTGACGATTGCTGTATCGATTTTCGCTTTTTAGCGAATTTCCAAAGGAAAGATGATCTATTGCAGTGACTGTTGTTGTGAGACCTAAGGTCGGGAGTGGTCAATGAACACCGATCATGGTCCCCAGAACACGTTTTGGGGTGTCATTAAAAACTTATACACAGGGTGTCCCCGAACTCTCCGAACCCCTTTTGTGGATATTTTCCTGGGAGTCAGACAAACATATTTCACAATATATAAACATGGGTCTACGGTGCTTATTTTTTCGTCTGTCTGTCTGTATGTGTTTTTTACAAAATACTTAATATTTTTGGAAGTAGAAAAAATATTGAGCTCAAACTTTGTATACCTATTTGTTACGTAACCTTTTATCACTGTACGAAAAATTAGACCATTATTTTAAATATTTTTTAAAATGGCGGCCGTTTATAATTTGTAATGTCAAATATCTCAAAAACTGATAATCTTAAAAAAAATTACAAAAGACAAAAAAGTTTGCCTTTTTAATAACGAACGCAATGGGTTTCTTATTTTGTCTGTAGCTGCAAGGATAACTGAGATATTGACAAATACAAGTTCCGGATAAGTGCCACATAACCTGTACTTTCTCCCAGTTGAAACTTTATACCTTCCCAAGAGTAGCATAGTAGGTGGTTATAAAATTGCAAAAGTAGTACCATGGAAAATATTAGATGTATGTAATACACATCCATATTAAGTTTCATATTAGTTTCATTCAAAATATTAACTAATAAATATTATTATTATTATTTAAACTATTCGATCGTTTCCAAACACATTTGCACCAAACATGTCAATTAGGCCTGTTTAGATGTACGAAAAAAGGCCAAAATTTTTGAAATTTTTTGAAAAACAACCCCCTTCTTGGCCAAAAACCCCAAAAAATCAGTTACTATTATTATTACTACCTAAAAGAGAATTTTTAGAAAAATGCGGTTTTTTCCATATGATAGCCGATAGGGTACATTAAGGGCTACAAATAAGCCAAACTTTATCAAAATCGTTATAGCCGTTTTTGAGAAATTTTGATTTTTTTTTTGTTTTTTGCTTTTTTTGGGGGGTATAAACCCTTAATATAATGTAAAATACCATAAATGTGTCCGGTTCAAATCTACGTGGAGGATTTTACAGTGAGGGCAGTTCCTAAATCGAGCTTCTATAGTTAATATTTTGGGGTTTTGTATACAAAATAAATAAATGCAATTATCCTGCACATTTTGTTTTTTACACGACCTAATATCCCGCCTGGTTTCACAAAATCGATCAAAACATCAAACACCATAGTAAAAGGTTTTTGATCACAGGCCGACGGCCGCGATGTGAACTCGCGGGGCGAGTTTATATGCCGAGAGTGTTAATTTTGAGATGTGATTCAAGTTCCTGGGCCGAAATTATCAAGACGAAACTAATATTAACGAAATAAAACAATGAGGTTGAACTTAAATTGTGGTTGACATGCTATATCAAGTGCGACAGTAATTTCTTCAGATATGCCGTACAGGGAAGATTCTATTATGTTGGTTGTATAAAATGTCAAAGGACAAAGTCAATCATCAATAGCTGTGAAGCAAACATTTTGATAGAGAATGCCTGGAAAAGTTCTATAACCTACCACAATGATTTTATGTCAACGTGTAGTTTACGGTGACAAGTAAAGGAAGATATTTTGTTTGTGTCATCTCATAATGCTTGGCCTAGATTATTCCTGTGTGTTTTGATTGAAATTCTATACGCGTAATATTAAAGACAGGATAATATGGTGAAGAAACGTAAATAGCTCTTTGTTAGACATTGACGACGTCAAAGATATCTGGACCTAGTTTACAAAAGCATTTCTATGGTTAAAGGCTTAATAATCATCATCGGTTTTTAGCGAATTTCGATGAAAAGAGCACCGATCAATGTCCCACAACCCATTTTGGGGTGTCATTACAAATTATATACACTCTCATATACATAGTGTATATTGCAGAGTCTCTTATATAGGTGACACCTAAGGACTTGTATTATCAATGAGCACCGGTCAATGTCCCACAACCCATTTTGGGGTGTCATTACAAATTATATACACTCTCATATACAAGTGTATATTGCAGAGTCTCTTATATAGGTGACACCTAAGGACTTGTATTATCAATGAGCACCGATCATTGTCTCATAACCCACTTTGGGGTGACATTAGAAAGTATATATACTCTTATATACATAGTGTATATTGCAGTGACTCTTATGGTGAGACCTAAGGATTTGTATAATCAATGAGCACCGATCAATGTCCCACAACCCATTTTGGGGTGTCATTAGAAAGTATATATACTCTTATATACATAGTGTATATTGCAGTGACTCTTATGGTGAGACCTAAGGATTTGTATAATCAATGAGCACCGATCATGGTTTCACAAAACATTTTGGTTTTTCATTACAAATTATATATACTCTTATATACATAGTGTCACCAAAAACCTCAGCGGGCTGTACAGTATCGGATCGTGTACTTTGAAATAAATACAAAATATTAGGTAACTTTTTTTCAATTCGGCTCAGTTTTGTCGCAAACCGCTATTTTGTTATTTTACAAAAACTCACTGTAACTCCAGAAATAAGATATTAAATTCAAATTTGGTAAAAAGCATTTTGTCTGTTACGATTTACACGTGTACACATTTTGAAAGTGTAATATCTCTAAGTGTAGCCTACGCCGTCCCATTTTAATTATTTTTAAATTTTAACGGTAGATACCCCATTCTATTACTTAAACTTAAGTAATCGATTTAAGTAATCTACGGGTTTTTATATCACTTAAGAATAATGTTACAGAAATTTAGCTGTGTAGCTTGTAGGAAGTATGAACAATTTATTTTTATTTTATAGGGATACCTACCCCAATTTAATCTCTTTTATTTTAGTGACCATATGTTCCAAACAATCCTGCTACTAATATGTGTAAATTCTGAAATTTGAACTGAAATTGGTTGAGTACCTAGTTTTTAGCATATAGAAAAAGTAAGTGTTTGGATTTCCATTTAATATTAAGGGCAGTTATTTCATTTCATCCCTTTAACTTAAGTAATCAAATTGCAAATGGTGTTTTATATCACTTAAAATTATCATTACGTAATTTAGCTTAATAGCTTGTAGGAAGTTAGTTAAATTTTGTATATTTATTGTTTATTGGAAGCAACCCCATTAAAAACCCTTAGACTTTAGTAATAATTGTAGTGCCTAAACACTCCTGATATTAATGTGGATAAAAATAAATGTGATCTTTTTAGTGAAATCTTTGCAATAGTTTTTGAGTCTATTGAGGAAAATGAAACAACGAATTAAAGAAACAAGCATTCATGTTTATATTATTTTGAGATTAACTGACCACGTATTAATATTTATTTATTTATGTTAAAGTAATTCAGCTAATGGACGATATCAGCTCTTATAATATTATATAATATAATATTATGTTAGTGTTAGAACCGTTTTTTTTTTTTTGTGTTTGGTACTAAACATCCTAGTAAACAAAAAATTTCCTCTTGGGTATAATTCTACATTCTTTCCCACTTGTTTCGCACGATCTGTGACATGTGATAAACTTTATAAATATAAACCACGCAAGAATTCAAAACATTGTAAATAGATCACCTATCAATAGGTTATAACACTAATTGTGACACAAAACAATTGTGTCAATTAAGTTTAAAATAGGTTCAACTCTAACGCAAATGAATTCATTATTTGTAAAAGTACATAAAAGAACATTTAAATTGTAACTCGCAGAAAGACACAGCAGCAAGGAGGCAGGTGAGGTTATAATGGCAGCCATTTGCAACAGATGTTGGAGTTCTGCTTGTAGCGGTAACGTTGTGTTTAACTGCTTCTTGTAGAGAGATGTAGTTGTGAGGTGATTGGTTGTTTGCAATGGGAGGAGATTATCGCGGGGAAATGTGTGCGGAATACAGTCCGTATATGAATTAGTTCATTTAATTTGAGAAAGAAAGTTTCTGCTGTCATAAGAAATAAGGTCGTTTGTAGAGTTTTATATATTTTCACAAGGGATGCCTGGACCGTAAAATGGTGTTTTACATGGGTTTCTTAATAGAATTATTATCGAATTTCCATAGGAAAGATGCGCAATTTCAGTGACTTTTATGGTGACAATTACAGTTGAAAGTGGTGAATGAGCACCGATCAGGGTCCCTGGAACATGATTTTGTTTATCATTAAAAGTTTTATACATATGGGGTAAACAAGACCACCCGTTCACCCATAATATTTCACTCACATTACATGGAATATAAAAACCAAAGGATACGTGATTAATATTTTGAAGGAATCTATTCTACAATACCAATTTTGGCCCCCTTGGGGGAGGGGTCAACTCCCCCCTTGGAGGTATTTTAAATAGGAACCCCTAATTTGATTGCAGATTTCGATTGTTAATGGAAAAATAATAATTGTTTGTCAGAAATATCGCATGATGGAACCGCCGCGCAGGCAGCAGACTTGTAAATCGCCGATACAGCAGTAGGCAGCCCTGGGTGCGCGGTGGGTCAGCCGTTCTAGGCATTGGTCTCGCGTGCGGAGGTACTCCTCTCGACTCGGGTTTAGGACTCCTGACGGCAATCAAGACTTCGATTTAATTTTCAGGCAAATTAATTTCTTCAAATTTATTAATCCTATAATATGAAAACAATGAGAAATATTTTTTTCGTTTTTCGATCCCATGTAATGTGAGAGAAATATTTGGGATGTACGGGGGGTCTGGTTCATCCTGTATATACAGAGTGTTAAGAAAAACCTTTCAGGGCATTCTTGTTACAAAAAGGAAGAAAAAAGTTCATATGAAGTTATGCCCTAAAACTTTTAGTTTTCCATCCATCTGTCTGTCGTGTTTTTTACTTAATACGTTATACCTTAGGACCTCTGAAGATATCAACTTCAAACTTGGTACATGTATTACATCAAATAAGACCAATTTTGGAAAGGAATATCAATTTTATACTTTGTAAAATGGAATCCATTTTAAATTTATAAACCTCAATATTTCAAAATCCTTAAATTTTACAAAAAATTTACAAGAGACAAAAACGTTGCTAAATTTTATCTCTTGTATAATGTTGCATATATTTTTAAGATTCCATGACTAATAATTGAGTTTTAGCAATTTTATGGAAATGACTACAGGCGAATTTTGTTGTAATATAGTAATGGCAAAATTTCATGATTCTAATTCACAAAAAATGTTGCTGTTAACTTATTTTTTAAATTATTCCTTGAAGTCCTTAAGCCATTATTCATTAAGCAATATGTTAGTAATAATTATTTGCATTTTTTAAATTTTATTCCTAACATTTATAGTTCTTGAGGTATTATACTTTAAATCTAACCTTTGTTGTAAGTAATCAATGAAACGTTTCCAAATACTAACAATGGCAACAATTTACCGTGCTCGTACTTCACTGGTTCAAACAGCTGGGTCTGAAATCATAACAGCTGATTACGATGTCCGGCTGATTTACAGTTACAGCAAAGTATTGTTATAACTGTGAATAATATTGAATTATAATAAAACAACAAATCATTACCTCATTTTCTACTTAAAAGTTCCTTAAAGTTTAAAATAAGTGTATTATTAGTTTTTTTGCGTAGTTTGCACTATAATGGTCACATTGATGTCCGATTTTTTTCACATTTGGTCCACATTTGGTATACACTTTGGTGTTCTAAGTTACTCGGACGAGATCGTTAGCAAAAAGAAATCCAACAACTGGAAGCACGTTTTATGACAGGAAGTAATAATTATTTTAGATTTTCGTACTAGAACTAAACTTTTTGAGGTTTTATCTAAAACAATGAGTAGAAAACATTATTCTTCATATTAATCGATCAAAACGTAAAATATTATAAAAGTATACACGTGGAATATTTTACCGTGGACAGATCTTCTGATCCGAGGCCGACGGCCGAGCTAGTACGCTGCGAGCGAAGCGAAGCAGTCCATAACCCGAAGCTGCAATTTCGAGGTGCAAAGTGAGTTATTCTGCTTCGAGTGCAAACAACGGCTTAGGTGCAAACAAATTCTACGAATCATATTTCGTACATATTCAGCGCCTTCGTGAGTACACCAATTTTCCAATGATGGAAGTGCGCTAATAATAATATACTTAGTACGATTATGATTCACTTTTACTTGATATATGTTACTCTGTTATGAAAGAGAATAAATAACAAGGAATGTTAAAAAGGCGTGTGGAGTAACTAAGTTTGAACAAATTACAACAATGATAAACACTTTACGTCCAAACAAATGACGTCGGTAATTCCGAAGCAATTCGCAAAGTCCAATTTGTAAAAGGGTAGGATCCCTCTGTGTTTTATTTCACAAAATGGCGGGCAATTAGAATAATTACTCAACTTTTCACGTTTGTTGATTTATACCTTGTTGTGCATTAGATAATGTTATCCCCTTTAATTGTAGCTATTTACAAAATGTATTTCTATCTCACATCCTGGCTTTATCTGAATTGTACATTTTTGTCGCTAGTTATTTATAAACCTATCTATATATATATATAAGTAATTTTGTCCTGACTGAATGACTGACTGACATAGAATCAACGTAGAGCAAAAAATGTTTAATATACAAATACGAAATTTTATTTAAGCGTAAAAATAGTTCAAAATTGTGGAGTTTACTCCCAGCCCTATAACAGATAAAACGAAAGTTTGGATCAAAAGCTTAGAAACGCATTTGGTCCAAATTTGGTACACATGTTGGTTTTCTAAGTCGCTTTTTTACAGCATGTAAAACATGCAAACGTGCATTGAAGCAGGTTTTTTGGCAGTAAGTAAAAATTTGTTTTGAGATGTCTCATACTTGAATGAAACTTTTTAGAGTTTATCTAAATAAATATAGGATGTTATCTGCACATTTTGTTTTTACACGACTCTAGAGCTCGTCTGATTTCCCCAAAATCAATCAAAACGTAAAATACCATAAGAGTAGTACCCTGTTAAAATCCACGTGGTGACAGCTTCCAAAGAGAGGAGAAGCGACTTTAGCCACGTTTACAATATGCAACATGTTTTAAATAAAATTATGTTTATAAAACATTGTTGAAGGGTGTGCTGAAAAATGGTCAAACTCGTTTTAAAACATATTAAAGGTTCGCTATGATGGATTCGAACGATGAGAACATGATCGTTGCAGCAGCCGCACGTGTTGATGTTGTGCAAAGAAAGAAAGGTCTAAAAGACGATTTTGGGTACGTCCTTCGTTGTAAGCTATATAGAAATAAGTATAGTGGGAGTGATATGCTCAATGATTTACAACGGGACGACCAAAATATGTTGGCAGGAGAGTTGAGAACTACTGGTAGCTTTAAAAACTTTCCGAGGATGAGCAGTACAGATTTTGAATATTTTAAAACTTATTATCGGAGGTCGAATCGAAAAGAAAAACACATCGTTTAGAGATGCGATTCCCGTCAAAGAAAGACTTGCTGTGACCTTACGATTTTTGGCTACTGGCGACTCCTACAAAAGTTTGAGTTAACTATTTAAATAGTTTACATCGAGCATTTGTACGATTATCAAAGAAGTTTGTGCTGCTTTAACTGACGTTGTACATCAAGACTTCAACCAGGTGAGTACCAGGTTAATGAAATAAAGTTGAAACGATTGCACTTTGGCAGAGTTACCAACTTCCGAATTTCTAATAACACATCAATATATTAGTTAAAATAATAAAATAAAACAAAGCTTATAAAACACAGATTTTCTTTAATCTTTACCGACTCTGGCCGGGAAGGCAGCAACTTGTTTTAAAACTCGATTTTTGGTTTGTTTTAAAACATTTTGTAACTTTTCAATAGCGTTCTTAAACTTATTGCAACGCGTGTTGCAACATGATTTAAAATGTTATAAAACTTGTTGGATACTGAAAATGCGGCTTTTAGGAATCAATATTGTTTATTCATTCATATACTAAAGAATTTCATTCATTTGTTGAAGGGTCGGTTGTTTGTAAAGTCCTACAATTGCTTCCGCTCTCTCACACTTATAAGGTAGATTGAAAGTATTTATTTAGGCCAGGTTTAAAGTAGATGTACTTTATTCATACGTTTTTTATCCCAGATGTTCTGCTTGAATACTGACCTACTAACCTAGTCTTCAGTAAATGCTTACGCAAATCAGCTGTTCTATTGTCCTACATTATTTTTATAGAACAATGCTTTTCCCTTAACAAAACTTTTTACATATTTAATTTTATCTTATACTAATTTATTTTCGTTATAATTACGTATTTACTTTAACAATATATTTTACTCTATATTTTTTATTCAAATTTTCAGATAATTATGTGTTCTACTTTTTCAACTTTACTTTATGTTTCCCTCTGCTAATCGGTCCCATTTATTTCTTCATCCTCGAATTTTTAATGAATAATATTTTAGTCTGCAAGACTGCTTAGTGGGCGTGTTTTGCTCTTTGATCGGTGGTCGTTTCCGAGCATGTAGCTCTGCTGACATCTACAGGTTTTACATGGCTTGTGAGTTTTGTGACAGTTTCTTCTCCAACTCCTGTAACTTTGGTTCCTGATTCCCGATTTCCTTCTGGATGGTGTCATCTTGTTCGGTTCCTTTTCCTGAATGCATTCGAACTCGAATTGGTGCTGTGCTTTGTCGCGTTCGCATTTGGCCCTTTTCCGCGATCTCTTCTGTCTCGCTTCGCTGTTTTTCCGATTTTCCGGTTTTTTCTTTTGTTTGGCTTTTGCACTCGATTGTCTTAGTCTGTACACAGACTTTGCCATTTACCATTTTCAATTTGAACTTTTTTAACGAAGTTATAGTCCCCTTTGCTTTTTCACTTTTGATTAATTACATTAATCCTCATATTATCTTAATTATTAACTGTAGCCTATCTATCTCACACTGGTGTTTACATTGATTATGAGTTATTAGCTTCATTTTTTATTTATACCTTTTTTACTATTACCCATTCTTTGTACCTTGAATTTGATATTATATTTTTCTATACAAAACTGTTACTAACTATTAATCTTTTTACTTTTCATGTTTGAAACTTGGCTAATTCTGTTATATATTCTATTTACATCAGTTATTAAATATGTTAAAACTGATTTAATTAAACTCTCTGATTTTAATTACCTTTTATTAAATTTTTTCTAAGTTAACCCTTTTATTAAACCAAAAAGTTTTTGGGTAACTTTTCTTCTGTCCTAAGGACCCTTTACAATTTTAAACATTTTTGGTACTTTCTATTTTGTTAAAAATTTCATTAGACTTTTTTATTACATTTATGAATCTGCATACATTCTGGAAACAAAATTTTAGTTATCTTTAAATGTCCACTGTTCTTTAGGCTTTCTGCTCAATTTTTCCTGATTTTAAGCAACTTTGAACTTTGAAAGTTCATCTAGATAACTCTGTACCATCCTGTTTTAGGGACTTAGTCGATTTTACTTTGAAATTGAAAAAATATTGGCTTGAGCGGATAGGCCTGACGCTTAAACCGTCTCACCACTTTGGTTGCCTAAGTCGCTCGGACCAAAACAATAGCAAACAAAAACAAAATTATAAAAAAATACTAACAACTGTAAGCACGTGTTTTGACCGGAATTAAATGTTTAAAGTTTTTCGTACTAGAGAGAAACAATTGTCCTTTAAAGCACCTGGCATTATTTACCTCGCGTAGCGAAGCAATCCATAATCCAAGTCCGCCAGGTCGGGGGGCAAACTCTGAAATAGAGATGCTAATTCCTGAGAGCCAAGCAAAGCGTTAAACAATCCGAGGCCACAAGTTCGAGTTGCCAACTCACAAAGAAGATTTTCCGCTACTAGATGAACAAAGAACAAAGAGAGCCGGGTTTGGAGGTAGAGTTGCAAACAAATTCTACTTATATATTTAGTACATGTGAGCTATTCAAAGTCTTCGTGTGTAGACCAATTTCCCAAATAGTTGGTTGAAATACTAAAATCATATAAACTTAATTTTGGAAATTGTTTAAACCGCTGATTTAAATTAGGTCCCGTCGAATTTTTCAATTATGAGATATAAGACAAACGCACATAGCCTTTAAGAACAATTTAAGAGATTTTACAATTTCTTAAGTTGAACAATGGCTTTCGAACACTTTGTACGAAGTGTAGGGGAGACCGGGCCAGTGACGGACGATCACGTTTAAACTCATTTTACAAACAACTATAAATACAAATCCTTATTATTTTACATGTGTTACATACCCCATTTATTTGTCTATCCAATGGTGTAAAGTAAGTTGAGGTAAACAATACAAATAACGGAGGAACATGATTTCCACTAGCACTTACGCAAGCGATTACGGTCGTTGACATGCCTCTTTCTGCTGATACAGCCTTTCCAACTTGCTTTCTCCCCTTCTGCGTGACAACTTTTTCGAGTTTGGACACCGTAGTAACACTGGTTTCATCTACATTGTAGATTCGACCCTCTGTGATGTTTTTTTTCGGGCATAACAGATGTTAAATTACAAAAGAATTTATCAACTTCTGCCTTATTAAAACCCTTAATCCTATTTAAACTTGTAGCTTCAGGAGTTCGGACACTTAACTCATTGTGTCGGAAAAAAACGATTGGAGCCAATCCTCACCAGCCATTTGTTTTTCTATATTAAAAGGATGGTTCAATTTTGACTCTTCCGCAAACTGATAAGCACGTTTTCTGAACTCCTTGGATGTAAGTCGAAAATATGCATTACTCATGTTAATAGTATGATTTTTTAACTCTTGTTTCATCTCAGAATTAAACACAGACTTTCGTCCTGTAAGAGACTTTAAAAAATTTCTTAAAAGACTTTCTTAAAATTTTGAGTCTTTAATCTATCATTAAGGGTCAATTTGGGAATGTCATATTCTTTAGCAGCTTCAGATTGGGATAATTCCCCATTTTCAACAGTAGCAATGGATCGATTGAGGTTAGACTGCTACCAGGAACTCGGTCAATCTTTTTTCGTAATGGCGAACCATTTTCAATTTGAAAATAACAGTACCGTTACTGCTGACAGTGAACAAAACAAACATTACGGTATTGCCCCGTACACCCAGTTATGAATCGTCCGGCATTGCCCCATAAGACGCCATTAAACGCTACACGAGTTTCCTAACAAATATTTGCTGCATATTTTTTAGATGTATCACATAATTATAGGCTATAGTAAGTAGGCTTGTATTTTTCCATTATATTAAATGATTGAAAACACTTTCCATTGCACGAAGAGATAGTTGAGTACAATATCCAAAACACAAGTCAAAAACTAATTTTTTCTATTCCGATAAATGTACTAAATAAACAACACTATCACACCACTACAGCTTTTCTCAACTGACAAACATCACGTGGTATGAGTTTCAGAGCTGCAAACTGCGCGAAACGTAAAGTACCCGCGTTCCGGTATTTCCCCGCGTCCGGCATTGCCCCAGTCTCCCCTATATTTTCGCTGTTTTACGCAAGGTATAGAAGATCCTTAAATGTTGTTTGTAGTTATAATTTGATGTATTTTTATAATTTTAGGTTAAGCGGAAGAGATGACCCCAATGGTCCTGACTTCGCCTGTAAAAATGAAGATTATTATTATTTTAAATACAAATATCCCTTCTAATCAAGGGTTGCAGGAAATGAGTTTAAATAGCACAACGTTTTAAGTAATTATACAAACACTTCATTTAAACAAACGGTAGCACTAATTCTAAAGTAATTTAAACGAATTTGTTTTTGCATGAACACGAAAGTTCTCGCTTTGTTTTATTTTATAAAATGGCGGGCAATCAGTATAATTATTCAACGTGGAAGTACTGTAAAAGCAATAAGTTTTCATGGTTTTTGTTTTATCTCTGGTCGTGTATCACCTTGCTACCTCTGATTTTAATTTATTATTTAATACGTCTATCTCTTAAGTTTTGTTTTAATTCAGTTAAAATGTTGACCTTGAGTATTTTTTTATCGTTTTACGTTAGTTTACAAATATCGTTATTTGAATTAAACATATTGGGTTAGCAAAGCAAGGTCGAAACAGTCTCACACTCCTCTTCAATATAACTTATCTTTCATCGAATTTGGAAGGTAATATTTTGTGATTTACGGGAAACCGTTCATAAACATTGAAGTTACAGTTTGTAGGTGACAAAAATTGTAAATTATACTTTTTTATTATAGATATTTGCTTATAAACAAGACGAAAACCAAGATGTTCAGTCGAGTCAGACGATAGCAGAAAAACAACTATATATTGGAGCGTTTGCAAATTTAAATGTCTTATGCACATGGTAGAAAGTAAAAATAAGACCGGCATTAGTAAAATCGAAAGTGTATACTAGAGATATTATAGTCGCGCTCGAGAGCTTTACCAATGTAATATCATAGGGCCTACGCCAGTATTTTAAAGGTTGACTGCGCTTAATGTCTTCGATGCTTTTACTCGAGTAGTATTGCACATTATTAACACAAACACTCGTTTATTTATCAACGGGTTTCCATTACAAAGTGGTAATCCTCAGTGACATTTTGGGTTAAGACTAATTATAACAAATTTGAAATAGTACTGTACTACATATTAACTCTCCTCTCCAAAAGTAGTGTGTATTTCTAAGTTTCTAAATATGCTGTGATAAGTTATTTTGATAAGGTTGGTGCGTTTAAAAAAACAAAAGGGTTTGATAAAATTATAATAATGTAAAACACTTTGCTTTTACTACTCCATGTTTATAAAACTTTGATCGTTGCAGGAGCGTCACTAAAGATGGCGATTTTGTCGTTGAAACGCGTTTAAGTGTAGACACGTTTTAGGCTTGTGATTTGTGTTTAATTTTATTAAGAATATTACACAATTTTCAATAATTTACACACCCCACCCCACCTCCACCCTCACACCCACCTCCACCAATCTAAAGTTTACATAACTTATTTTAACTTGAAAATTTGCACACATGTAGGGGACCGATTACAATAATTTACATATACCCCACCCCTCTAAATTTTACGTACATAATTTTTTAACTTGAAAATTAACACACATGTAGGATACCGATGACAATACCATAATTTACATAACCTCTCGCACCCCAATTAATTTTACATACCTAATTTTAACTTGAAAATTTGCACACATATAGGGGACCTGTGACAATGCAATAATTTACATACACCCCCCCCCCCCCCGCTTCTATAAATTTCACATACATAATATTAACTTTAAAATTTGCAGACATGTCGAGGACCGATGACAATACAATTATTTCAATACCCCTCCACCCCCTAAATTTTACATACAAATTTTGAAATCTATAGTCACACATACGATATACAAAAAGTCGAATCACTTGGTTACGATTACTTTCGATTCTGTTTTGAGACTAGAAATTAAGAAAATATATTATATACTTAAAGAAAAAGTCTAAAAAAAACAAGTTTTAATAGCAAATCGAAATAAAATAAAGAAATAATTTCAAAGTATGAATAGTTTGATCTACATCGATATAAAGTCCAGTAATTCATTAAAATTATATAATTTATAATAAGTTTCAAATACAAATTTAGTAATTAACAAAATAATTAATTTTATTGTAAAATGCGTAGGGTGTTTGACATAAAATGTTTTATATATTTCATTAGTAGCTAGATTTAAAAAACTAAAGTTATTATAAAAATATAGTAAAACGCACCCCACGCTTTTTTACAATAAAATATATTCTTTTTGTTTATAACTAAATTTTTATTTTAAAGTTATTATAAATTATTTAGTTATAATGAATTACTGAAATTTACATACATGTACTTAGAAATTATTTTCAATTTTTTAATTTGGTTTGCTATTAAAGCGTGTATTTTAGTTCTTTTTTTAAACTATAATTTATGTCAGTTAAAATTTAAACATTACTTTTAAAATTCGTATTTAGATAAAGGAGTTGGAAATTGAAATAGGATAAGCGAGGAATACTGCAGTAAATTCAACAATGCATAAACTTATCTCTGCCCGTTAGAAACAAGAAACGTAGCATATATAAGCATTTTTCCAGGTATCTAGGTTACTCCCAGTGTATGTAGGTAAACTAACCATCAGCATTTCCTTTATCAACTACCTACAGCGTCTAGCCTAGATACACAAGTTATACTGTTTACCATATCTGTATCACTTATTTGTATTAGTTATTTTTACAGTTTAGTAAGCCAACTTCTTGTCCAGTTTTCTTCTATTTTTAAAGTTAATGGTTCCTAATTTAAAGTACTTTTTAGCTAACTTCCATAAGAAAGATGGGTTATACAATGAACCTTATTGGAAGACTTAATTTCGGGAGTAGTAAATGAGCACCGATCATGATCCCCAGAACACGTTTTCATGTGTCATTAAAAACTTTATTTATATATCTGTGTTGGCACTCTAACGGCCGCATTAAACGTCCGATTTGGTACATACGTCGGTTGGCTAAGTTGCTCGGACGAGTTCGATAGCCAAACAAATCTAATAACTGGAAGCACGTGTTTTGACAGGAAGTAAACGTTTTTAAAGTTTTTTCGTACTAGAGAGAAACTTTAATGGTTTTTTTAAACAAATTAATATAGGAGATTATTCTGTACATGTTTTGTACATGAACTTCTGGCTCCGCCGAAAGCACTCAAAACGTAAAACACCATAAAAGCACCTGGCATTACTTACTTCGCGAAGGAAACAGTCCATAATCCAAGTCCGCCAGATCGAGGGACAAACTCTCAAAAATAGAGTTGAGGTGAAAACCAATTCTACTAATTTATATCGTACAAGGAGGCAGCTATTCGGCGCCTTTTCTAGTAGAACAATTTCCCAAATAGTCGGTTGAAACACAAAAACATAGACTATAAACTTAATTGTGAAAATCCGTTCAACTGACGTCAGTGTTTCAGTTACGTGGTCGAATTATTAATAATTTTAAAAAATGTGTCCAATATAATTTTAGCAGAAATGTAACAGCCTTTTTTTTCCAGAGGCTATGGGAAAGAAAGTGTAAGCATAAATGTTCAATCAGAACACTTGCAGAGATGGAGAGACAAAGGTGTCTTGGTCAAAGGTCAGAGACAGGCACACGATTTCATTGATGACCTGGATGGGAATCTAAGCAGAACACTGCTGGGTCTTGGCAGGCCGGAAGTGAGGTTTTTGATCGGTCTACTAACGACAACAATTTTTTGAAGAGGCGCCTAAACCTGATGGGGCTTCAGAACAACCCATTATGTCAAAGGTGTGGAGAGAAAGAGGCAACTTCTTTCCAAGTTTTTCGAACCACTGAGTCAGAAATATCTGGGACAAGGATACCGATACCCTGACACCAGTTATATACGAGAGGAAGGCCCATGGACTCCATCGTTTCGCGAAAAGGGCTGGTTTTATGTGAACAGCTACCTGGACATGGGGCACAGAGGACCTCATGGTTTAGGTGCAGTGGGTCCTATTGGCAGATTGCACAGCCCTCTAGTAGTAATAATAAAAACAATAACACCTTCTTTAAAAAAATATGTTTTAATTACCAAGCAGTTGGTACTTTATATTGTGTATTTATAGTTTAAATAAACAAAACAATTCTTACCGGTACAAATATAAAAAAAAAAAACACAAAGAATTAAACAATTTACAAATAATTAAATATGTTTGCTAAACATTGTTCTGAACAATACATTACTTTACATTACAAATATTTGAAAATTTTAATTAACAAAACGAGTTATGCTGTGCAAAGGTTGGTAGCAATGCGTTTAAAATAGCACTAGAGTTTCACTAATTACAATAATTATCAACACTTTACGTTCAAACAAATGGCAGCATTAATTCTGAAGCAATTTACCAAAGTCCTATTTGTTATTGTTTAAACATGGTAGTATCTCGCTCTGTTTTATTTTAGGAAATTTCTGGCTTTTAGTATAATTATTCAAAGGGGAAGTAAAAGCGATAACTTTCCACGTTTGTTGATTTATCTCTTGTACAGAGATGCTTTACTCTGTTTTTTTATTTTATTAATATGATATATCTCTACTTCTTACGTTTAGCTTTAACCGTGTAGAATACGTTAATATCAAACAATAAATGAGAAATATATATCACTATCGTTTTATGTATAAAAACACGTTACATTATTAGTAAACAAACGTTACATTTTAACGACTCTTTTAACTTTGTAAAATCGTTTCGATGACAAATTGGTAATCCTTAGTGTTATAAGTAACATATTTTAGCTACTTTTACACATATAGTGCTATACTATGACAAAAGGTACTTGGTAGAACTTCGTTTTAATTCAAACGCAATATTTAATAAATTGTACAAAATTGTATTCGGTCTTGCCAACCATGGTTTGGCCAGTGACCGGCATTGACTAGGAAGCTAACGCAAACTATGGAAAATATAATATAAAACATGAAAATATTACAACAGAGAACAGTTAATTGGCTAACAAACAAAAGTACGCGGAAAAGGTGTTGATGAGCGTGGGTGACCTATGACCATATGGTTTGAGAAGAGGCGAATTTTACATTAACTCTACCTGATCGTTTAATACAAGGTTAGAAATTTCATAGTATAACATTTTCCTTATTACTAAACTACGTCCGTGGGTAACAATTGATAATTGCCTATTATTTGTTTCGCTTGCGACAGCTTCCTGGTGGTTTTTTTTTAAATGGATTATATACGTTAATATTTAAAAAAGGCGTCACTGTCGTTGAAACTTGTTCTGCACCTACCGACGCTTACTTCTTCACTCAAACTGGTGTCCTTCTTTTTCAAATTTGTTAGCGGTCCCTTTCGAATCCGGTTCGCGTTGTATCTTGGGTAGAAGCCGGTCTCTGATTGGCTTTCGTCGTTCACGTGGGTTGTTGACGTCACACATTCCAATTTGAATTTAAATCGTAGCATCAATTTGTCAATGAGATTCCTGGGCAACATGGCCGCTTTTGCTATATTTGGATAATTTGACAATTAGCAAGTCGAAAGTATATTTTTATTTTGTAATGTATTCTTAGTTTAAATTTGTTTTTGCATTTGACGCTCAAAAATTATTTATTAAAATATTTCGTATTTTAACCGGGCAAATAAATATTGCTCTTTTCTATTGGACGTTGTGTGTACTGATGGTGTTATATACTATGCTATATTTTATAAATAATATTTCTAATAATAACAATCAACTGTTAATTAATGACTATGGATTATTTCATAAATACTTTTCTTAATTTTAAAATGTATGCTATGCATTTGGTTGTCTAATTTCCTTACTTTGATTTTCTTATGTCAAGCTAGTCTTTTTTCTGACACTTACACTCCTGGACAAAAGTTTTGCAACAACCATGTTTGTCTTAAATTGGTTACTTTAAATATAAATAAAAACACTAAAACCCTTTTTAATTTATTTGTTCCTTATCTTAGATTAAGAAAGCAACAAAAATATTAAGACTTTTAGAGAGTATCATATTTTATTTTGGTAAAGAAAAGAAAAGCTAAAAAAAAGCCGATAACCTTCTAGTTTTTAATTCATAGAAAAAATTGATACATTTAATTTATTTGGTTTATTACCAATTTCCTAGTATCTGGTATTTCCTCCTCTTGCTCGAATTACTTCTTGCAGCCTTCTCCTCATACTACTGATAATGTGTTAAATCTCTTCTTGCGGTGTTGCCTCCAACTCCTCTATCACTGCGGCTAAAAGGGCTGCGAGAGTGGTTGCAGGGTTATTTCTTCTCATGATGCGTTTTTTTACACTGTCCCACGCGTGTTCAATAGGGTTGAGGTCTGGACTCTTGGGTGGCCAATCATTTGAACTTATGCTGACCTCCATAAGGTAACCAATTACAGCGGCTGCGGTATGTGGTTGAGCATTATCATACATCAGTTTGAAATTTGGTCCCACAAACGGAGCAAACGGAACAACATGATCTTGCAGTACATCTTCCACATACCTTTGTGCTGTCAGAGCCGGTCTACGAAGTACCACGAGTTCTTTACGAACGTCGTACTGTATACCACCCCAGAACATCACCAAGCCTCCACCAAAAGGAACCCTGGGTGAGAAGCAGGCTTGTGCAAAACTTTCGTGACGCCTTTTCCATACACGTTCGAGCCCATCTGGTGAAGCTAGACTTACTCTAGTTTCACCTAAGAAGAGAACATTCTTCCAATCATAAGCAGTCCAATGGATATGATTCCTGGCAAATCCAACCCTCAAAGCACATTGACGTGCAGTGAGAAGAGGACCTGTAGCAGGCCGTCTACTGCTCAAATCCACTTCTTCGAGACGTGTACGGATGGTTCGGCTCGAAATATTCATATTGCGCACCTACCTGATCAAACCTTGTAGCTGCGTACTGGTAACCGTCCTCCTGCGAAGTGCGCTTAATGTAAGAAAACGATCATCATTTCTGTCAATTACTCTTGGCCTGCCTTGAACTGGTCTTCTGTCATCTCGTCCAGTCTCTGGAAACCGCCTAACAGCTCTTCCAATTGTGGAATGGTGTACTCAGAAAATCCTAGCCACTTCACTTTGCAAACACCCTTGTCGAACCTAAATTCTAGCTCTGACCGCCTCAACAGTAGTTAAACGACGGTCTTTAACCATAGTCATTTAAAAAAATAATGAATTCAATTATTCTTACTAAATAAAAATGCACTGCATCACTAAAATCACTTCAGAATACTGAGAAATTACCTTTGGTCCAAACTCGAAAGACGGACAGGATTTAGACTTTTCTATCTATCTATCTATTTATTTGCATCAATTTGGCATACATAGTGCAGCAATGCTGCGGTATACATTTGAGTTGTCATACCTTAATACATATAAAACCATCACATACAACACAAGATACAATACAACAAGTACACAAGATACAAATTTATAATACAAACAAAATTAAGACACAGTGAATCCATGTTTACATGATATCTCTTATTAATTAACTTCTGAGTGTCATCCTGAATACAAAATGCATCCTAGTCACCCAGAGGTCATGAACTGAGGTACTCCTCCACTGAGTAAAAAGCATGCCTCAAAAGGTATCCTCTGAGTGATCCACGAAAATTCTCGAAACGGCTTTGTTTTTTAATATTATCTGGAAGTTTATTAAATAATTTCAAACCAGAGTAATAAACACCACGTTCTAAAAATTTCAAACTGTGCACAGGATATTGCAATATTTTTTTTCCTCATCAGATATGTATGGTTATATTGTTTTTCCTCGAACATACCCTGGTTTGCCTTAAAAAACACCAAAATTTAATATATGTAAATAGATGGAAAAGTTAAAATTTTGTATTTTTCAAAAAAAGGCCTACACGATTGATTAAATTTAAAATTAAACATTATTCTAATTATTCGCTTCTGAATACGGAAAACTTTAAATGCATCGACAGAGTTCCCCCATAAGATTTCCCATATCTCAACAGAGAACATACATATGCAAAGTAAACAGTTTTTATGGTTTTTACACTGGTAATCCTTGAAACCATTCGGAGAGCAAAGCAAGCTGATGCCAGGGAATTCGCAATCTTTAAAATGTGGCATCTCCAATTTAAATTTTCGTCCACAATAACACCAATAAAATTTACATTAACTGTGTTTTGTATTTCTTCCTCGCCTCTAACAATAATTTTATTTGGAATTGATTTTGTTTTAAATTGTATTAATTTAGTTTTTACTACATTTAATTTTAAATTATTTGCCATAAACCAATCATTGGCCTTTGACATTGCCGAAGTTGCCGATATAGCTAAGTCTACACTACTTAGGCCAAACACCGTCAAAGTAGTGTCATCAGCAAATAATACTGATTTTGCAGGACCAACGTTGTCAGGCAAATCGTTTAGATAAATTAAAAATAGCAAAGGCCCCAAGATTGAACCTTGAGGTACACCACGAAGTACAGGCTCCCATGTAGACTCATAGGAGTTGAGAGAGCTGTCAGTATAAACTACTTTCTGCTTTCTGCCAAATAAATATGACTTTATCCAACTATTAGATTTACCCCTTATACCATAAAAATTAAGTTTTCCCATTAAAATGTTATGGTCAACACAATCAAAAGCCTTTGACTTTATCTTTTAACTGAAGATAAGATAAGAAAGGAGAAAGGGATCAGATAATAAACATTTTGATATAGTATTAAGTGTATTTTTGTCTATTTAAAGCATTATTGTTAGTAAACAAGTCATTATCAGTTCTGCGTTTCATTGACAGAAAGTTTAGTTTGTGTTGCGAAACTTTTGTCCAGTAGTGTATATTGCATTACTTCAATGGCCTACTTACAGACAAACAGTTATTTGTTTTTGGTTATGTAAATACGTTTTTAATTTACTTGGATTTTGAATAAAGTGATATAATTAGTAAATAATTAACATGTATTGTATTTTCTGATATGGTAATTAGTTCTTAACGTTTTTTGTTGTGAATTAGTACAGGTGTTTGTTTAGGTAACTTTAGCCGGTTAAAATCTAGGCTTCTCTTTCATTAGTGATTTTTCTAAGGTTTGTTGTGGTTTATATAAAGATAATTTGTAGAGATGGGGTTTGATACATCATACAATATAATATAACAGCTGATTTTACACATCCCCCGTAATACTTAAACAAAACCTAGCTTAGATTATACTTTGGTGTTATGTTTAAAACTTCAATCAATAATATAATGTCTTGAGAAATAGTTTTTTTTTTAAATATGAGTTATAGAACTACTGTAGGTTATAATACGTTATAAGATTTGCTTTAAGGTTATAAATTAAAAAAAAAAAAAAATACAACATTTCATCATCAATATATTTATGTAAACAAATTTAAATAAAATATACCTATTCGTTTAACTTCGGAAAAATTCGTACACCATCGTATAACATGTAAACATATTAATTTATTATTTTCTCCATTATAATATTAATAACTTCTAAATCATTCGATACATTATTATGATATATCATTATTTTGATAACTAATAATGTATATAAATACAAAGTTTAAAAAAATAGGCCTATAAATTTTATAAAATCATATCTAAATCATCCTTATAATTGTACACATTTACCGAGTTAAAAATGTCCTAAGCATAGTTATGTAGGTCTACATAAAGTTTGTTCTTTTTAATACTATTTTTTTTTTTTTGTTTATTGTAATTGTGTGTTTCTGATGTCTGATGTGTAACTGTCCTCTGTCATAGCTCAACGGCTATGGTACTTGCCTCATAAGCAAGACGTCCCGGGTTCAAACCCCGCGGGGGACCATAAAATATTAAAAACCCAAAAAAACATGCTCGTTAGCCGAAAGGCCCAAAGTGGCATGGAAAGCAAAAAAAAAAAAAAAAATAAATAAAAATGATGTGTAACTAATTACTGTTATTAATACGCCTGTGATTTTCCACGGGAGCTTACTTGTTATGTTATCTACAATATAAAGGGTGTCTCCGAACTCTCTGGACCCATTTTGTCGATATTATGTTCCTGGGATTGAGACAAACATATTTCACAATATAAACATTGTCAATATCTCTGTTATCCTTTGAGCTACAGACAAAATAAAAAAAAAACATTGTGTTTGACATTAAAAAAGTAATCTTTTTGTCTCTTGTAATTTTTTTGTAAAGTTAGCGGTTTTTGAGATATTTAACATCAAAAATTATGAACGGCCGCCATTTTGAAAATATTTAAAATAATGTTACATTTTTTGAACAGTGATAAAAGGTTACGCAACAAATAGGTGTACAAAGTTTGAGCTTAATTTCCTTTCTACTTTCAAAAATATTAATTATTTTGTAAAATACACGTACAGACAGACGGACAGACGAAAAAATAAGCCCCGTAGGCTCATGTTTATATTGTGAAATATGTTTGTCTTGATCCCAGGAACATATCCACAAAAGGGGTCCAGAGAGTTCGGGGACACCCGTATAAAAGCCAAATACCACTCACTCACTGACTCATCACGATTTCTCACAAACTACCGAACTGATTGCAATGAAATTTGGTATGTAGCTTCCTATAGGGCCCTAGGTGCTCGCTAAGAAAGGGTTTTAAAAAATTCAAAATTTTAGGGGGGTTTGGAGGGGGTTAAAGTTAATAAAAAAAACCACCGAACGAATTGGAATGAAATTTGGTATGTAGCTTCCTCTAGGGCCCTAGATGTTCGCTAAGAAAGGTTTAAAAAAAAAAAATCGAAATTTTAGGGGTGGTTTGGAGGGTCTAAGTTACTAAAAATCCCCATAAGAAATACATAGTGTAACTAATTTATTGATATATATATTTTTTGTTAATATACATTTAACTTTGATTTGTCTACTCGTGCAAAGCCGGATCGGGCAGTTAGTAATTTATACAGGGTGTCTTAAAAGGCGTTATATGTTTGTAACCATTGCAGATTATGCATTACAACTTGGTACATAGTTTTTCTACAGAACAACATGTTTGTTTAAGCAATTATACTTTTCTTATCACCTTAAGGGGACGGTCCGCAGGGAGTCGGAGGGAAAATTTAAATAGGAGCATAGGTCGAGTTGTACATCAAATTAAAGGTATATCTTAGGAGAACACAATGCCGCAAATCAAACACCAAGAGGTTCACACTAAACAAAATGGCAACCGTTTAAAGTTACAATATTGGACTTTTTAATGGTTTAATTTGACTTATTAGCATAAGCTTTAAAAGCAAAACTCCTGCTATCAGCAGTAGGATTAGTTTTTGTGTATAGTGAGTGACTTATCACCTTCAGTGGGAACGGTCTATGAGGAAGATGAGGAACAATTTGTATTTTGAAATAAAGGGGCTCCGCCCCCTGCTCGCTTCGCTTGCCAACCTCCACGGTGACACGCGACTAAATGCAAATCTAGTTGTCTTTTTCTATGTATCTTGTAAGAAATAAATGTAAAAAATTTCAGCTCTCTAGTTTTAAGGAAAGTATAACAACTAATATTTACTTTTGTGTGAGTTGTTTTAACCTTTAAATCAAAATTAATTCTAGCCTATGCTACTCAAATATAGTGTAGCTTTTTATTAGTAAAACAATTTTTTCAATCGGTCCAGATATTACCCCCAAAATACAAACAAATTCTACCTCTTTATAGCCTATTATTAAACCCCAAAGCTAAGATGGTAAATAATATTAAATGTTCAAATCAAATTATTTCGTATATTTTATAATAGCAGTTATAACAAAGGTTATTAGGAGGCTTTGCCCCCTGCTCACTCCGCTCGCCAACCCCCATCCACCTGAGATCGATTCACGATCTCCAGGGGGCCCCGTTCAACTTTATTTTTTCGACTTGAATTCGACTTCATAATCGACTTCATGAATTTGTGCGCCTGGAAGTTACGCAATACGTCTCCGCTACTCAATGAACGTATTTAATATATTCTTATGACTTTATAATAATTAGAAGAAGAAGTAGAAAAACATTTTTATACATTAGAGAGATTTATTTTTCTTCTTACTGACTCAACAGGGTCTTCTTTCCCCGCTAATTTTTCCAAGCCCTTTCCCTTGGTAGTGGTTTCGCTAGATAGTAGCTATTCTAATTACTTTATAATTATGAGAAGAAGAAGTAGAACAACTTTTTATATAATAGAGAGAAAAGAACCAGCAAGGTTCAGGTTTACACTTTAATTAAAAAAGAATAACCTAAAAGTTAGAAATTAGAAATTTAAATAATTGCTTTAAAGGAAATATTGGATTAAACAGCTCTTTTACCTGATATTCTATTTAATTGGTTGCTATGGTAATACATGTAAAGATTTATTAGTCTAGGCCTAACTTAAGATTTTTTCCGACTAAATTGACAAATATTGAAATAAAAAAAGGTTTTAATCAACAATAATTTTATTATAGCCTATGTTACTTATGGATAGTGTAGCTTTTAATTAGTAAACCTATTTTTTTTAATCGGTTCAGTAGTTCCAGGTTCCAGAGATTACCCCTTACATACAAACAAACAAATTTTACCTCCTTATAATATTAGTATAGATCACTATATATTTGCTACATCTTAAAAAACAACAATTACCAATAAAATGTCATAACAGCTTACTTTAAATAAAAGTTCAAACTGTTTCTCTTCTGCAGTTTGGCAGTGAGCTAGGCAGGTCTAATAGTCATTCATTTCGCTCTGTAGCATCTCAGCAGTTATTTCTAGTGTGGATTGTCGGAGTTTTACTTTTAAAAATAATGCCAATAATTCAAATTAAGCCATTTTCAAAATGCGCAATAATGTAACTTTAAATGGATGCTATTGTTTGATCATTTTTGATGTCTGATTGCGACATTGTGTTCACCTAAGATAGGACCTACATTTTATGTACAACTCGACCTAAGCTAATGTTTAAGATTTTTCAGCGACTCCGTGCGGGCCTTCCCCCAAATGTGATAACAAAATTATAACTGCTTCAAAAAAAAAAAGAAAGAAAATTTTTAGAGGGCCCGCGATGAACTTTATTTTTTCGACTTAAATTTGACTTCATGAATTTGTGCGCCTGGAAGTAATGCAATGGTAACCGGTACGCAATACACGTATTTAATCTATTCTTATTACTTTATAATTATTATGAGAAGAAGTAGAAAAACGTTTTTATATAATAGAGAGACAATGTAAAAAAAATCTGCAATGGTTACACAAATATAACGCGGTACACGGTCTTTTGAGACACCGTGTACACAATTTGTTTTAATTTACATTGAGACAACGGCGTTTAAAATTTAAACAGGAACGAGTACGGAAGTTGTTTCAATACATAAACTTACCTGTAATGGTCGTAAACAAGAAACATAGAGACGATGTAAGCACCTCCGATATCTAGGTTACCCTCTCCAATGGTAACGGTGGTCTACCTATCATCCTTATCTGCTTTCCCGCAGCGTCTAGCCTAGATACATTAGTTTTATTTACTTGGAACAAATACTGTTTACTGTAATACTTATTTACATATGGATATTTACAGCTGTGTAAATGAATTTACCTGCGATATTCCCTTGTATTTATAACCTAAAAATAGAAATAAAATTGAAGTGTCTGTGATTACTAAATATATTTTTTTCTAAACTGATATGTTTATTCACACATTACCAAAAACTTAACCGTGTATTTTTTTATTTTTTGTCCGTCTCTTTGTTTGTCCGGGCTAATCTCCAGAATAGCTCAACCAATTTTGACGAATCTTTTATATGCATCTAGAGGACTTTTGAGACACTAATTTAGGTTACTTTTATCCCTGATATATTTATTTAGGGTTAAAAATTTTGAAAAAAATAGGGTTTTTGCGGACGGAATTGACACGCCATTGATCCATTCTCCTGTGAAACATTTTTATAATATAGGCCTAAAGGAAATAATTTGTTTATACATCTTTAAGTATATAAACATTATTTATGGTCACAACTAATATTTTTGTTAGGTTATACAACACAAACAAAAACCAAACACAGCTAAAAGAGTCTTTAATTTAAATGTCTTGTGTTACATATTATACTGTTTCCATTATACAAAATTATTTGTCTGCAATTGTTACTATTGTTTATTTCAATATTAATGGGGAGTTTGGGTGTTATTTCAATCTCTATCTTGCATTATATATATGCTAACTCTACCCTCATCACACTTACGCAATCCAAGTGCCTCAGTCCTAATAAATCGCAATTTCCGTAAAAATATCAGAGTATGAAATAAGTATATAAGTCGCCGCGGGGATTCGGTGAGCGAAATGATTAGGTTGGAGCCCCAAGTTATATATTGTTTAGTCACAATATGTTTTGTAATAGTGTGTAAATATTATGGAATATTTGTTTGTAATTTTTTGAAACAATGTATACTATTTACCTCTTTTTTTACAACTACAAGTAATAATTGGAATATTAGTTTGGTTAGTTTAAACCCCATCCGTACGACTCTCACGTCCGTTTTCTTTTGCAAATTTTCTTTGTACATACAATATTTTTATGTTTTTAGTTGTATGTTACTCGTATCTGCTTAGTAATATAGAAATACAGTTTCTTATGTTATTCTATTGTCTTTTTTTTAAAGTTGTATATATTTTATCTATTTAATAAATTATAACATTTTTATTTGTTTTCATAAATGCTTATAGTACTAGGGGAGACCCCTGCTTGCTCCGCACGCCAACCCCCGATGGAACCTTCTAAAAACATATGTCATGTTAGATTTATAATAAAGGTGTAGGGTTAATAATAACCTCAAAACTAAGATGGTAAATCATGTTAAATGTTCAAATCAAATTATTTCGTATATTTTATAGCAACAGGTATAATAAAGGTTAAAAGAACCAGTAAAGCTCAGGTGTACGATTAATCAAAAACCTAACCAAAAAGTACCTCACTATCAATTACCGTATATTATCAATAAATAGGCCTACTACATGGATTATTTACTTTTAATTAGGCCTAATTTAAAATATTATTTTGTACTAAAAGCTGGTCATCCTAATCAACTGTTATTTAAAAATCATTGTTTACTTCCACGAAAGCAGCTGAATCGGTTTGTTTCTTAATATAAAAAGCTGTTTTGTATCGACATGTTTTTATAACCTCCTTAAATACTATAAACATCATTATTTACATCCACTAAGCAGCTCGATTAGTTTGTTTCTTATTAATTATAAACAGCTGTTTTGTGTAGAAATGGTTTTTAAATTCGTTCCATGTTAAGCTTGTGGGGAAAGCCCGACCTTTGAGATTAGCTCACGCCATTAAGGATACGAATTTTTGACTTCTAAAACCTTATTGCAAAATTTTGAAACGTGATGGTTTTTTTGACAACTCAAACATTAAATTTGGTACAGAAATAAGGGAGGAGTAGTGTTCACAAAAAAACTGCTTCACGTATTATATAAAAAAAAATAAGGATTTACAAATACAACTTCTGAAACATAATTTAACTGTAAGTAGGTTAATTCTAAATCCTTAAATCTAAATTTTACAACTAATCCTAATTTTCATGCAAAACAAACGGATAAAAAAAATAAGAAAATTCTAAATTTAATGCTTAAAAAATAAAAACATTTTCCTGAGTTACGCATTTTGTATACACAATAGAATTGATACAACATAGGAAATCCTGTATTGAACTACCAACATTTAGTTTTCATACACAAATAGAAAGTTAATAACTTGTTTTTAATTTATATTATTCAATGCATTAATATTTGTATGATTAGCACACTTGCACATATCTTTCCATTTTAGTAAATATATCTCCGTTTACACATTTGTTTTACCATTTCACTAAACTGCACCCTCTCGGTTTTATTTTAATGCCAACTGAATTCGTGCTTCGCTACCGACTAAATTTTTTCGAGATTTACGTGTACATAGATTATTATCTGAAAACTTCACCTACACTAGTACCTAGCACATGTTTAGCGAAATTTGTGTTTTGGTAAGAGACAGTTGTTTTGGCAGTTACACATTGAGTTGGTAAAAGTAATTCCTTAGCGAGCAGCTAATCTCTTGTCCCTACTATCAAAATTCAGGTCTACATCCATTGTGGTTATGCAGATTACGTGATCTATACTAATTTTATAACGAGGTAAAATTTGGTTGTTTGTTAGTATGTAGGGAGCAATCTCTGGAACTACTGAACCTATTGAAAAAAATGTAATAATAATAAACGGTACCAGGAAGTGGCACATACTTTCTCACAAACATAATTAAATTATCAAACAGATTCACTGTGACTTCATACTTGTAGGAGGGGTAGGAGAGGTGATATTAAATTAGGAGATTAACTTATAAATATTATTATTATTATCTAGAGAGAAAACTATTCGATCGATTTCGAACAAATTTGTACCAAACACGTCAATTGGGCCTGTATAGATGCACGAAAAAGTCTTGAAATTTTTTTAAAAACAACCCCCTTTTCAGCCAAAAAAACCCCAAAAATCAGTTATTATTATTATTAGCTAAACGAGAATTTTTATAAAGTTGCGGTTTTGTGCATATGGTAGTATACATTAAGGGCTACCATAAATAAGCCAAATTTTATCAAACTCGTTAGAATCGTTTTTTATAAAAACAATAACTGATTTTTTTTTGGAGTTTTAGCCAAAAAGGGGGTTGTTTTTTAAAAATTGTCAAAACCTTTTTTCGTGCATCTATACAGGTTTAATTGACATGTTTGGTGCAATTTTTTTCGAAATCGATCGAATAGTTTTCTCTTTAGCTTTGTATACGTACAGGCATACAGACATTCAAACAGACATACATATAGACAGACATTTTGTAAAAAAACATTTTTTTGAACTCAGGGTCCCAAAACGGATATTTCCACAACAATATCAACATCGATTTTTTGGCGATAACTATACTTTATACTATAGTATAGTGAGAAAGTAAAAAGCTACGCCATCAATGAGTATGGATAAAATAGGTTACAATTCATTTCGATAAACACATTTTATTATTTCAATATTTGTAAATTTAGTCGAAAAAAGTTATTAGGTTAGGCCTAGACTGAACAAACACATTTATTTACATTTATTACCATAGCTACCAATTGAATAAAATAACTTATAAAACAACTGTTTGCTCTAATATTTCCATTAACAGCTGATTTCAAACTTTGAAGCAAATTATTTGTATTTCTAACTTGTAGGTTAGGTTTTATTAAAGTGTAAAGCTGAGCCTCGCTGGTTCTTTTAACCTTTATTATAACTGATGTTATACAATGTACGAAATAATTTGAGTTTAACATTTAACATTATCTACCATCTTAGCTTTGGAGTTACAGTATTATTAATCCTACACCTTTATTATAAGGGAAACATAACATTATTATGTACAGTATATAGAAGGTTTCTCCGAAGTTGGCGTGCGGAGCCCCTTGTTGTTAAATAAATCGTTGGTTATTAAAAAAACATTTTTTATTATAAATTTGCGAAGTAGGTTGCTATAGTTATAAATGTAATAATGGTTTCAAGAAACGTGTGCTATTTATGTACAAAGTTATGTCTGAAGTTGTGTGTTATTTACCTGAAGTTGTGTCAAGCTTTCGATCAAGATCAGATGATTTGTTTATAGTATGTAACGTGATCATGCCCGCAGAACACCTAATTTTGTCCATGATTTTTATATTTTTAAATAGCAAACTTGAATATTTTCGGGATAAAAAGTAGTCTAGATTAGTCTCTTAAAAGATCTAAATGGAAATGAAAGATTCGTCAAAATTATTTCAGCCATTACGAAGACAAGACCGGAAAAAAGACAGCTATATGAGCTTAGAAAATATAATTTATTCTGAAATCACAGAAAGTCGCTTCAGTTTTATTTATATGTATGGATAAGTTGTTTTTAGGGCATAGCAGAACAGAAAGATTTCAGAAATTCAGTTTACCTTATTAAAATTCATGTCTTTTATTACACTTTGTATAATGTAATAGCAAAACAGATTATTTACAAACAACTCTCTATAAATTATCGTACTAGTTAGTTTATAGTAATTTCAAAACAACTCTATACACTCTACATGGCTTTGCATAATAAAAATAGACATGACACGTAGGTAATAAGCAAAAGGACATGCAATGTCTACTAAACCCGAAATATTTGCTCTACCCTTAGCGTGCCTACTGATCCTGCTCTCTTTGCAATCTAATCCTGTAGAAATATTTACATACAATACGTGCTTTGCATTGGCCATGGGTATTTCAAGTTATTGTTCGGAGCCTGTATTTACAAGACTGTGATTTGTGTAAGACCCATGTAATTTTTGATTCATTTATGGGTTGTTCAGAGTTAATGAATAAATAATGTGTAGTATTGATGGGTAAATATTCCTTTTTATTACAGGCTATATTTTTATGTATGTTAGATTAACTAGTAATTTGGTGTACAGAATGTTAGCGATTTTAGGCTTACTCAAATATTCAATTTTGTAACCTTTGAATATATTTAACATTTTCCGGTTTATGACATTATTTGTAAATGTATTGTATGTATCAGGTTCAGTTTATGTACTAAACAATTATAGATTTTATTCATAATATTAATTGTATTATTTAACTGAATATTTTATGAATCGCTTTGTATAAAAGAAGAAAATCTGACTAATTGACTGTTTCAACGTAGGCCTACAGCCAAAACTATGAGGGCTAGAAACGTTAAATTTGCAGGGTACCACTATGAAGAAGTGCACTAAGAAAGGATTTGACTAAATATTGATTTTAAGGGTTGAAAATTCTAAACAAATGGGGTAAATTCCTAGCTCTTAACAGATGCGATTACCAGCCTGGCAATACAATACTAGGTGTGTCAATGTTCTGAACCAACACACGATTGTTGAATATATTTATTTTCTTCATTATATCAATAACCTTATCAGATTTAGAATTATGTTTTATTACCAACAGGTTTTTAGGTGAACAAATTTAAAAAATGCCAGGACATATTCCAGAACTACAGTTACATACCAAATTTCATCAAAATAGGACTGTTGGTATGGTCTCCAGCTCTGTACACATCCTAATAGACACACGGACAGACATCACACAAAAAACACTTTTTTGGGTTCAGGTTCAGGGAGCCCTAAAACAAATAATTCCACTAAAATGTTTTGGGGTTCAGGGAGCACCAACACAGATAATTCTACTAAACAATTTTTGGGGGTTTAGGGAGCACCAAAAAAGACAATTCCACTAAAAATTAAAATTCTAAAATTTGGACGAAAACGATACTTTCTCCATATACTACGTAAAGGGGGGAGAAAGTAAATAAATACGAAGTTCAATTAAACAAAATGCAAATAAAATACGAATAATTATTGAACATGTTTTAGTTTTTACACTGTAACACTAATAAAGTATGTAAAGTGCATTACATAAAAACATTGTCTCCTTTGTACCCCGTGGCGTCAGCTGAGAGGGTTGTAATCTCACCCCTCAAATTAAGTATATGCTACGATTTTGAAGCAAGAAATTGAAAAAGATAATTAACAAGAGTTTTGTATTCTCTTTCCTAACAGTAGCTGCAGTGTTAGAGATTGACCGTTTTTAATTACGTTTTGTATAAACTTGTAATAATTTTACGATGCAATTTTATTACAACTGACGCATCCATTAAGGATAGCAATAAAACGTAATTGCAGCTGTATATAATACTTACATCTCTTATCCACAACGTTGGGCCGAGTTAGTTATAATTTATTACAACCGTTAAAGTCTTTCCTATTTAGATTTATATGTTTTCAGCGAGAATTACTCTTTTATAATACCTAATGTTAAAGTAAATATTTTTAACGCCTCCAAAAGTGTTATTATTTTATAGTAGTAAGGCCCTGTGAAAATCACAGCAGATGAACTAATTTGAAACAGATCTGAAAAACTAAAACTTTAAGTCGGAGTATAGAGCAAAAATATATTATTGTGCAAATAGTATAGCATACATACAAAAACCTAAACTTATTTTTGTTTTTTTTTTTTTTTTTTTTTTTTTTTTTGCATTGACTAGCCTATTATTTGTTTTATTTATTTTTAAAATAATTCGATCAAGTAGCTAAATCCTTGACGTGTGTTGAGCTAATTAATTAAAAAAATTAAGTTTATATTATGTATTTGGGTTTTAACTAACTATTTCAAGGAAATTGGTCCAATCAAGAAGGCCTGCGAGTTCGAAATATCGTAGGCCTATACTAGTAGAATTTGTTTTCTCCTCAGCCATTTTTTATGTTTCTTTTATAGTACTTTACGTCATGATCGATTTTTGGGGAACAAGACTTATATAAGGTAGTATAAAAACAAAATGGTTTCCATATTTATTTATTTCGTTAAAACTCCAAAAAAGATTAATTTTAGTAGGAAAAATCTAAAAAAACTCTTACTTCCTGTCGAAAAAAGTGCTTCCTGTTGTTTTATTTTCTGGCTAATGAACTCGTCTGAATGACTTAGACAACCAACGTGTGTCTAAATAAAATGCAACCGCTAGAGTACGAACATACACTACACACATACCCCCACACAAACGCCCTCAGAAACACACGCATATATATATAGCCTACAGAGTGTCAATTAAGTCTATGTAGGCCTACGGTTTAATATTTCGTATATAAGGAAAATTTGCAGGTAGATGTGATTGAGGAACCTACTCTATGTAAAAATACTATTTTATTACGATATCAAACAAAAAACAAAAACAAAATCCGCCATCTTGAATCCCCCATCTTGGATCCGCCATTTTGAATGTATCTTTGTTTTTTTTTTAAATAGGAAGGTGATCATGTGATACATAATTCCGATGTAGAATTTCAAGAAAAAAACAACGTTGGAATTTGAACATCCATATTTTCAACCGATTAAAAATGGCAGCCAAAAAACAACGATATCGTGTTTTCGGATTTTGCCAAATTTTGCTGTACTATTTTTGTTTTAATATTAATTATTATTCTTTTTGGATTCAAAACTATAAGCTTTCAAACGATATGCCACACAACGATATTTGAGTATTTAACATTTTTGAGTTACAGCCATTTTGATTTAAAAAAAATTGATTTCGAGTAGTTCAACCAAATATCGTTAATACTATAATTTTACTTTTTTGTGTACTTACAGCTCTCAGTCCTTTATTTTTCTTTTTTATTCCCTGGTGACGTACGTTTCGCCTTTTCTATTCAGGCATTATCAAACCTACACTTCACTAGTACTTTACATTTGTTAATGCGCGTCTAGTTTTTAAAATGAAACACATGTACAAAACATTCACAAACAACATGTAACACATAACACAATACAACAACACTCGATAGGAACATTTAAATTTTATTCATAATTACGCGAGCCGAACGTACGTGTGGCCGCGATCGTTTTTTGCAAGTTACTGATTTTCCTTATCAGTCCAGTGTTCTACCTAGCTTAAGTTGGAGGGGGTCCATCTGAAAGATTTTGTCAAATATATTGTTGGATTGGAATAATGTTTTTTCATTTAATAATATTGTTGGGTCTATTTTAGTGTGTTTATAAATTTGGAATTCCTCCAAAACGTTCATAATAGGGCCTTTCGAGCATTTATGTAATATTTGCAGGTTTTTGTCTATATTGGTGTAACTGTGGCCTGTTTCTATTAACAGCCATTTCTATAATGGCTTTTGTTAGCCAGTGATGTTAAACAAAATGAAAACTTGTTCATTTTGAAAAATTTATTGAACAATTGATTGAAAATTTCGACATTTCTTTATGGAGTTGTTTTCAGCCAGCGTCACAGAACCACCAACGCGAAGAAGGGAGGCACAGTAAGTTAAAAAATAAAGTGAAGACTGTTAACATTTTCGAAGTAGTGCAAATCTCTAAAGACGACGCTACAGTGAATAATAACAAGTTTTCATTTTGGTAGATTAGGAAACAAAATTAATATATACAGCTGGTTGAAAATATAAGAGTTATTTTGAAAAATTATTATAAGGATGAGAGCAAAAAGTCTTTGCTTGGATTAAAAAATTAGGATAATACATAATTAATTATTAATAGTACAAACTTGTTTCTTAAAACATAAACATGTTACTTACAACTGTTTATTATAACAATAGAAGGTAAAGTATTACATAATTCATACTTAATAAGTGAAAACAAAATGTGGTAAACTTAAACCCGTTCTACGTTGTCAGATGTATAATCAACCGGACTAAGTGTTGATCAACTATTAGCGGGACCTAAAACCGTCGGAAATGATACAGGTAAACTCCTTCTATCTGAAAACAATCGGAAAAAACACGTAACCATAAGGATACTTATTATAGTCTTATACCTTTTTTACTAATAACAAAAAAATTTTTTTTAGCACTGGCCTTCCGCTATTCTCGGTCAGCTCTGAATATTTACCGAATTAGACATCCTCACAGCTCGGATGGCCAGCCTGACTGGACGCTTACGATACTGTGTCATCTCTGCCGCCACTTGACCTTTCTGTGTCAACAGTTCTGAATTACGTTTCACTTCAATCTGAAATGTTGTTAGTGGGTATTCATTTCTTGTTTAACAATATCATAGGCTTTTAGTAACTCTTTTATTTTCCCATACAAAAAAGTAGGTATATTAGATTGTTATTTTTGAGATTTTGGTTTAGCTGTAAATATAAATTTATAATATAATTTAAATGAAAAATGTAAACCATTGTATTCAACTTATCTAATAACATTTTTGGTAATAATAAAACAAAATCAAGTACTTGTTAACTAAAAACACTTAAAAGCAATAATAAACTAAGTAACTTTTGATCTATTAAATTACTTTAAAATTTAAAAACTTTAGCCTAGACCACTGCACCGTAAAACTAAACTGCTGGTAAGGCTATAATGTAACGAATATTGCTACGTTTTGATACAACACTGAACAGAAAAAGGCGGGAATTAATTAGTTTAAGATTTGGACTCTAGATTTCAGCACAATCCAGACAAAATAAAACTACTAGAAATAAATTAATGCTGATCATTAGTGTGGCCAGTCCTGCTGGCCATCCGGGCGTTCGAATGATTTCTACTTGTCCAGTACTGCTGGCCATCCGATCTGAGAGAAACGTATCTTGCACCAACAATTCATGCTTGACAAAGAATGGCTGTGGCCAGCACTACTGGCCATCCGAGCCCAGAGGACTTGTATTAAAAATTCTACCAGACTGCAATTGGATTTAAAGTGCCTTCTCACGTTGAACATGTGTATGTATTTTATAACTGTTGTAGAACTAATGTAGGCTATATGATCAGTTTTGAGGTTAAGTAAATACAAATGTATACATTTTTACAATCCTTTTTGTGTACTTCGTTATTCAGAAGAAATTACTTTAGCCTGCAAACAGCAATTTAACCGGGTCTGTGCTGTAGGGATTTTCACATGGTAAATGTACAGGGCCTACAATTAATTATATTTTAACCCCAAAAGTAAAAAAAAAATACAGCCATTTAGGCAAAACTATGTTATTATGTGTTGTTAATATTTGGAATTTCTATGCAAACTGTATTCCCTGCTCGTTCTGTCAGTATGTGTTTATGTAGAAACTAGCTGTTACCTGCGGCTTCAATCGCAGATGAGGTTAAATAAAAAATAAAAAAACAAAAACATCTGGTAAATATTTTTTCTTACTACTAAACGCAATTAAAAACTACGATTTTAGACCCGAGTTTGATGGCCCAAAAACGCACAGTGAGTTTTTCCCAAATCGATCTATATATCCATTTAAGGCCTAGGTAAATTTAGCTATGCACCAATAAACGCCAAAAATCCTGTTTTCTATCGAGTCTCTTCAAAGTGCAATCATGCGCACACTGCGATTAATGTAATATTATTTTACTAATCGGGACAGAATATCTTCTATTCACCGAGTACTGTGTAGTAAATTTAACATTTTTAGAAAATCAATCAAGTTTTGTGGAGCGATTTTAGGGCGGTACACTTGATGTAAACAACATTTTCCAACAAGTTTTATACGATACGAGCAAATAAAACTTCGTTTGAAACCGTAAAACATTCGAGAGAAACACAACAGACGAGAAATACCCTTAAACTTATTCCACATCTTGAACGTGTTACTTCAGCCAATTATGTAAGACAAGATAATTTCCCTTGGGGTAGTTACTGCAACGAGGCAACGCTTGGTACAAACAATCAGATCTTGTCAGAGTTGTTTGGAAATTAGTTGTTAACTGTAAATATGTTTTAAAATATATGTGCTTATTTATTACTTTTATTATTGATTTGGAAAATTTAGAATCAGTCAACTATTCTTCTTAACTAGATGTTTTTTACTTTCTCCCCCTATACCATAGTATATATTAAGAAAGTATTGTATTCGTCAAAATTTTCGAGTTTGAGTTTTTGGTGGAAATATCCGTTTTGTGTCCCCCTGAACCTAAAAAAGTGGTTTTCGGAGTCATGTCTGTGGGGGTGTGTCTGGGGGTGTGTCTGTGTGTGTTTGATGAAATTTGGTATGGAGGTACTAATCCACGCTATCTCCAGGCTTTTTTTTTCATTTTTGTGAATTGTTTTATTTTTAAGGGTAATTTTCCCATAAAAACCCATAAAATAACGGAAAAATCAACTTTTCCAAAAAACGGCTATAACGATTTTGATTAAAATTTTATAGTTTATTAATGACCTAAAGTACTATAAACTATAAAGTTTTAATCAATATCTTTCTAGCTGTTTTTGAAAAAAGTTAGTTTTTCCGTTATTTTATGGATTTTTATGGGAAAATTACTCTTAAAAATAAAAATAAACAATCAGCTTCATGAAATATTTTGTTTTGTTTATTAAGTTCCTATAATGAGGGAGAAAGTATGTGTCAGTTTCCTGATACCGTATTTAGATTAGGTAACATCAAACAAAAGGCATAGTGTTTTATAAGTTAAACATCAGATGTTACATAGTATATTGTTTCCTGTAGTTGGTAATATCAACAAATGTTTTTTATTTACATATTAATGGTGAAATTACAACTTATTATGGTTGGCAGTGTCTATTTGGATCTCTGTTTTTCATTAGCTATATGTAGGTCACCGCTCAGTCGTCTCTTCCGTGAAAATATCAGAGTATACAATAATCGGTTTGAATTTGCTTCTTCATGGGTCACCGCGGGGGATGTTGAACGAAGCGAGCATACGCGGAGCCCCTATAGTACTAGAATAAGACACTCGGCAATAAAGACACAAGACGCAATGGTTGTACTACTTGTAACAGTCGATTTAATATACATAATAATCCACCCACGAAGCTGAACCACTGACGTGAATTGAACGGATTTAAAAAATTAAGTTTAGGCCTATATGATTTTAGGTTTTTAACCATCTAATTAGGAAATTGATCTACGCACGAAGGCTCTGAATAGCTGACTATGTGTACGAAATATATTAGTAGAATTTGTTTCAACCTAGCCTCTAGCTTCGACTCGTTCGCAGCGAAAAACTCGCTTTGTGAGTTTGCCCCTCTACCATACGTCTTCGGCTTGCGGACTGCTTCGCTTCGTTCGCACCATGCAAGCTCGGACGACGGCTTTGGATCAGAAGATACGTGGGGTAAAATCACCCACGTGGATTTGAACCGGGTACTTGATCAATTTTGGGAAAACCAAGCGAGCTATAAGGTAGTGTAAAGAAAAACAGTTACTCCATCTCAAAAAACGTGATTCCGTTTGTTGGATTTTTGGGCTAACGAACTCGTCCGATCGACTTCGAAAACCATCGTGCGTACCAAATTTGAAACAAATCGGATTAAAAATGTGGCCGTTACAGTGTAAACACATATATACTTAAACATTTTTACGACGCCCCAAAACGTGTTCTGGTGACCAGGATTGGTGCTCATTTACTACTCCTCAGGTCTTACCAAGAGGGTCACTGCAATAGCTCTTCTTTCCTATGAGAATTCGCTAATAACGCAACAAAATTTCAACTATGACACTCATACAATGATTCTTGTTAAATTTTGAATACATGTAAATAGACAAATAAATGGAGAAAATAGTTAAAATTATATAGTTATTTGTATATCTGGGGTAAAAAGTTGATTTTGGCAAAGGAAACTTTGCACCCGTAATACACACATTTTTTCTACAGCTACATTTTAAATTAGTGTTTAAGTTTTAAAAAAAAATCTGTTTTACAGAGGTTAGTCAAACAACAATCTAAATTTTCAATACATAGACTACATTACCTGTTAACTTTGTGCACAGTGCTCAAAATAAACAGCTAGTTTGTGAAAAGTATTTACTACACCGCACGCTAGCTGTTTAGCGGTGCGGAAAGTAAAACAAAAAGGTACAATTACTTGACGCTAACACATGTAGATGGCGAACTGCTGTGATTGTGCAAAAAACGTACTTTATTAAGTAGCTGTAGTAAAAAAGGAATAGATAGAAAATGAGAAAAGAGTGAATAATGATTTACATTTTTTTTCTTCACACACCAAGTATTTAAAAACGGACTAAAATGTATAAAATCATTTCTCCTAGTCCTTACAGATTCCTAAACTCATACAGGTTTGTAATGCACATTTTAAATTGATATGAATATTGAATATAGTGATCGTACATAGTAATAGTACATTTTATTGGTTGGGAAATATCTCACCATCACTTCCAGTAATCGATGTTTAGTGTGAAAAAACTAAACAATATACAAAATAATAAAAAACAGAAATAAATACAATGTAATTGTTCTACCTTTATTTGTACTTGATTTTTAATATAATGAGACTACTCCTGCATAACTTAGTGGGCCTCTTCATACATAATTAAGTCAAACAAACTACCGTACTAAACAACCAAACACACAATTACTCTCATACACTCAAACTTCTATAAACTAGCATACATTTAAACACTTGTGTTCCAAATAAACCAATGCATAAAACATTCTCTACTACAGATTCTTAAATAGTTCATCGTAGGGCTCTACTTTACAAATACTCGGATTCGACGTATACTTTAATATCTTTCATTCTTGACTGATCTATAATGGCAATTTATTAAATACTTTTTGACCAATATAAGAAAAAGGGGTTTTGAACCAAATTCAGTTCACTTTCGGTCTATTTGTACACTTTTGTACTTTAAAGAATAAAAACGAAAAACGTGGGGCGATTGCAGTAGGTAATTTAGCACGAATAATACACCGAGTGACTGACAATTTTAGTACACTGTAAAAGATATGAACTGTCTCAACGAAAGTTACTGCCTACACTCCTTACTATTATCTATTGCATGCGCTCCACGTTTTTCGTTTTAAATTCTACATGTATTTATCGTAGCTATTCAAAATTCTCAATCACAAAATATTCAGGATAATTATTTGTATGTGGTTACTAATCTGTAAAGGGATGGGAGAAATTATTCTATACTTTTTATTCCGGTTTGAAAACTTGTTACATTAAAAACAATATTTATTTAAATTATTGCTTTCTGCTTTTTAGTCAAAATGTATTATAACTTCTGATAAGTTGTTACAACATATTTATTTTGGCATTTAACACTATTTGCAATCCTAGATTTGAGGTTATTATTAATTATTGTTCGCCTTTATTATAAATAAAAATATATATATTTTTTTAATCTGGCTGTTTGAAGAAATAATCACGATTAAAAACTTCTTACAAATAAAGTGTACAAATACGTGTTCAGGTAGATGGCTCACGTTACATTGATAATCAGCTGATGCGATAGCAGTAGGTTAGTAGGTCATTTCCTTGCCATTGCTAGTACTGTATGTAAGTGCTAAATTTAGTGATATACAAACTACATTTAAAGTACTTAAACATTATGGAAAGCACACAGTATTTTATGTTTGTATTTTAATACTGATGGTGTAAAAGTGTAGGCTGTTCATAGTTTAGCGTAAATGAGTGTAAATATCATATCGGGAGTTTTAATGTTAGGTCTATAACATATTGCACGATATAATAAAGAGTAAATTTAGAAACATTTATTTTGTTTTACGTCTGAATTTAGTTTTAACTTTCATTACGGTTGGAATTTACTTAGTTATATTATATTACTTCCTCTTTGAACTTTTGATTACAGTGTTTAATGACCAGTGTTGCCAACTTGTAAAACAGCAACCCATTTATAATGCGAAATAGAACGATTAGAAAATGTTTGTTTCATGTTAAAGTCGACCCTACTACACATTTCGACGAAAGTTTAGCGAATTTCCAAAATTAAATTTATATGTTTTATGGTCTCAAACTACAATTTGGTAAATTGGGCTACTCACGAAGGCGCTGAATAGCTGCCTCTTTTTGCGAAATATGTTAGTAGAGTTTTTTTGCACCTAAGACTCAAGCTTCGACTCGCGCGCTGCTTCGTTCCACTCGAAGCGGAAAAATTCACTTTTCGGATTTGAACCTCTCCCTTGCGGTCTCGGATTGTGAATTGCTTCACTTCGATCGCAGCGTACAAACCCGGGCCCGGATCAAACACGCCAAGATAAAATAGGCTAACCCTTGTGGAATCGAACCATGCATTTTTATGGTATTTTACGTTTTGATCGATTTTGGGAGAATCAGCTAGCTATAAGGTCGTGTAAAAAAACGGAATCTGCGTAATAATATCCTACGTTAACTTTTTTAGATAAAACCCAAACAAAATGAATCCTAGTACGAAAAATCTTTAATAAATAGTAACTTCCGTTTGACCGATTTTAGGATTTCTTTGGCTACAGAACCCGTCTGAGCGACTTGGACAACCAACGTGTGTACAGAATTTTGACAAAATGCGGCCGGTAGAGTGCGATCATATATGTACATATATTATATCAAAATTGTATGACACGATGGGCCATGATCGGTGCTCATTTACTACTCCCGTCCTTAGGTCTCACCATAAGGGTCAATGAAATAGCTCATCCTACCTATGGAAATTTGCTAATAATAATTAAATATGTTTAGTGTAGGTACAGGAATCAGCCGTTTGCTCTAATATTTTAATTAACAGCTGATTTCATAATTTATTAACAATTATTCAGCAATTGTTTATTTGTATGCCTAACTTTTAGGGTTTTTGTTTTGTTACGTTCAGACCTGAGCATTGCTCGTTCTTTTAATATTGTATTGTCGTCATCCATTTGTGAACTACGTTTGACGTTTCAAGTCTCTGGCACGTTGGGGAGTTATTTTAAAATCGATTGTAATTTTTGTAGCAAACAGCCAGACTAGAAAGCAAGTTAATATAAACGTTTAAAAAAGGAAAATCCATTTAGGCGAAAGTTCTAGGAAAAATTAAGTAAGTAATATTAGTAATTAAAAATGTACTATGTTTTTAAAAGAATATGCTGATAAAAATTAACGAAATCAAAAGAACAAATAGATGTATGAAAAACAAGAAAAGATGTGATACAGTAGCTTGAGTGAAATATTATGTGCCTCAAGTGCAGGTAGTGATTTAATAAGCAGCGAGGTTCAGCTTCGTTAGACGAAACAAAAGATTGGAGTTATTTCAGTGCTTGAATCTAACCTACATTGCTGAGTGTTCTATATTATTGGGACATAGTTCACCCTGTCGTTAGTGCAGCAAGGGAGGCTGTGTAGTGTGGTCGTTTCGTTTGATTATAGTCAAGGGAAATAAGAGTAAAGAATTTAGTTTCAAAATACAAATAAGTTATTAGCGTATTTCCACAGGAAAGATGTGCTATTGCAGGGACTCTTATGGCTACACCTAAGGTCGGGAGTAGTCTATGAACACCGATCATCGTCTCCAAAACGTTTTATGGAATCATTAACAATTGTAGCCTACATATGTGTTCTTACTCTAACGGCCGAATATTAGGTTCGATTTGGTCCAAATTTGGAACACAAGTTGGTTTTCTAAGTGGCTTACACGTGGTGTCAAAAAAATTAAATAAATAAATAAACGAAAGCCCTTTATTACCGGATGTATTTTGCTTTTGAGATTTTGGGTCTGGCATGAAAATTTATCGGTTTTATCTAAAACAAAAAATATAGGAGACTAGGGGAAACCCCTGCGTGCTCCTCACGCCAACCCCGTTGGAACCTTCTATACACATAATCATGTTGTTTTCTTTATAATAAAGGTGTAGGATTAATAATAACCCCAAAGCTAAGATGGTAAATGATGTTAAATGTAAAAATAAAATTATTTTGTACATTTTATAACAGCAGTTATAATAAGGTTTCAAGGAACCAGCAAGGCTCAGGTCTACACTGTAATAAAAACCTAACGTAAAAGTTATAAATACAAATAATTAGTTCAAAGTTTGAAATCAGCTATTGATGGAAATATTGAAGCAAACAGCTGTTTTACCTGTTATTTTATTCAGTTAGTTGTTATGGTAATACATGTAAATACATGTGTTGGTTCATCAGTCTAGGCCTAACATAAGATTTTTTAGAACTAAATTTACGATCACAAATATATTGAAATAAAAAATGTTTTTATCAAAATGAATTATAGCCTATGTTACTCAGGGATAGTGTAGCTTTGTATTAGAAAAACTATTTTATATCGGTTCGGTTGCGTCTGAGATTACCCCCTCAGAAACAAACAGAAATAGTTTACCTTTTTATAATATTAGTATAGGTTATTCAGCGCATTTTGTTTTCATACACTACTTCATAGATCGTCTGATTCCGCTAAAATCGATTAAAACTTAAAATACTAAGCCAACGAGGATCATTTTACCGTGGGTCAGCTTCTGTTACGAGGCCGACATGCAAATCCTCTGGAAGCTAAGCTAAGCAGTCCAAAATCTTAGGTCGCAAGATAGATTTGCAAACTCGCGAAGTGAGTTTATCTGCTGCGAGCGGAACGAATCGGCGCGTCACATCGTTGGAGGCTGAGGTTCAAACAAATTCTACTAATATATTTCGTACACGCATATGCACCTATTCAGCGCCTTATAGTCGACCAATTACCCAAATATTTAGTTGAAACCCTAAAACATATAAACTGAATTTAAAACATTCGGTCAACTCACGCCAGGGGTTCTGCTGCGTAATCGAATTATTTAAATATTTATTATATATTCTTAGAAATTATAATCAGTTTTTTATTTTTCAATTACTTATTGGCCTTGTGGGACTTTTCCTGTATGCATTTTTAAATATACTCATATCTCTGTATGACAAAACACAAAACATTAATACTGAATGTGCAACTAAAACGAATAAAACGCGTTTTCCCGCGTTCTCTGACTCTAGAGTGGAGCATTAATTAATTGGCGCTTTTGTTCTGTAAAAAATTTTCCACCTGTTGTGTTTCTCTTTCGCGTTAAATTGTTGCTTCCGTCTATGGCAAAATATATTGTACCAACTTCCCGCAATAAACAAGAACTCTATACAAATGTAACTAAAACATCATGTTGGTATAAATTTATGTGATGCGAAGAGAAAATCTGAATTGAAAATAATATATTCTGTGGGTAATGAAATTAGTTGTAGTAATTCAACTGTATATGAAATTCAACAACAATAATATTTATTTTTTTCATAAACGAATGAGTAGCTGTCTAAATTACATTTGATTTGTCGATTTAGTATACACAGGTAGGCCTACAAGATTTATTATTAAATTTATATTTGCTTGGTTTTATTACGAATAATTAAATTTTATTATCATAGTTTTAGTCAGGTTAGAACTAGTACGCATTTTTAGCGAATTTTCATATGAATGACGAGCTATTTCAAAGACACTTATGGTGAAGCCTAAGGTCTGGAGCAGTAAGTGAGCACCAATAATTGTCCCCAGAACACGTTTTTGGGTGTCATATAAACTTTATGTATATGTATGTTCGCACTATATGGCCGAATTTACGTCCAATTTGGTCCAAATTCGGTACACGCGTCAAACATTTAATTTTCTAAGTTGTTTGGAGGAGTTCGTTAGTAATTTTGATAGATTTTTCGTATTAAAATGAAACCTTTTGGGGTTTTATCTAGAATAATAAACATAGGCGATCACTCTGCACATTTTGTGTTTTACAGGAACTTATGTCCCGTCTCGTTCCCCTTAAATCGATCAAAATGTAAAATACCGTAACATTTTCCAAAAAGAAGCAAAAAACGCGATTGTGACCGCTACGATTGAAGCGAAGCAGTCCATAATATGTGGGCGCAAGGGCAAGATTCAAAGTCGCAAATCGAGTGTTTCCGCTGCGAGCGGAACGAAGCAACGCGTGAGCCAGGGCGGGTGGCTGAGGAGAAAAAAAAATTCTACTAACATACTATATTTTGTACTTGCCGACCTTCATGAGTAGACCAATTCCTAAATAGTTAGTTGAAACCCTAATACATATAATCTTAATTTATAGAATTTCCCTCAAATAACGACTGGGGTTCAGCTGCGTGGTCGAATTATTTTGTATACATAATTATATGCATGCATACAAATTTCTGTTCATTTCAAAAATACCTTTTATTATTTATTTTGATAGAATAGTTAGTGAATTTATATTTTATTGGAGTTTCTTTTAGTGTTAAGAACCACCTGCGTCCGGAAATTAATTTGAAACTATTCAACCCATATGTTTTATATACCTTACTAGCAGGTGTATTCTCGACTTCGCCCTTGATTTATGAAAAAAATTCATGAAAGCAATATCGGATAAATTTTGATAGTTCACTGGCCCCAAAACGTGTATTTAGTTTCGTCCTAATCAATGACGGTGGAAACTGCACGGTGACCTCATTGCAGGCGATAAATAACGATGCTAGACAGAAATGTATACAAGCAGCTAGGAAAAGTTATTGCGATGTCTTTTACAGAGAGGTAGACTTTATACTGAGGAACTTAATTTAAAATTAATTAGATTGGTTTTAAAGTGTAGGGGAGATTTGGTTCACTTAAATTATAAACCTTGGATCGGGGAACCTAATTGTAATTGCTCTCTGTATAATTTAAATCTGTTCGAGAATACGTATAATTTTATCTAATAATGTCCATTTTAAATCATTTTATATTTAGGTGGTTTAAAACTCATGAACTAAGTAGGAAAGACTTTAACAAACATTCTAGATCATTCTCGGAACTTTTGGAAGATTCTATAACATTCTGGAACAATCACTAACATTCTAGAACATTCTGGAAACTTTTGAAATATTATATAACGTTCTGGATTTATCTTAAACGATCTCGAACATTCTGAAATGATTCTGGAATATTCTCTAACATTCTCAATCTTTATAGAACATTTTCGAACATTCTGGGATATTCTAGAACGTTTTGGATTTATCTTAAACGTTCTCAAACATTCTGGAAAGATTCTATGACATTCTGTAACATTCTCTAAGATTCTCAAACATTCTAGAACATTCTCGAACCTTCTGAAAGATTCTGGGATATTCTAGAATTATCTTAAACGTCCTTAAACATTCTGACAAGATTCTCTAACTTTCAGAAAGATTTTAGAACATTCTGGATTTATCTCAAATCTCTCGAAAATTATTAAAAGATTCTATAACATTCTTTAACTTTCTTTAACTTTCTTTAACTTTCTCTAACATTCTGAAACATTCTTGAACCATCTTAAAGATTATAGAATAGTCTGGATTAATCTTAAACGTCCTCGATTATTCTGAAAAGATTCTCTAACCTTCTGAAACATTCTAGAATGTTCTGAATTTATTTTAAACCTCTAGAACATTCTCAAACATTCTGAAAAGATTGTATAACATTCTGGGACATCCTCTAACATTTTAAAACATTCTGGAACATTTTTTATCCTTCTGGATGATTCTAGAACATTATGGATTTAACTTAAACGTTCTCGAACATTCTGAAAAGATTCTAAAATATTCTTGAACATTCTCAAACATTATCGAACAATCTGGAAGATTCTATAACATTCTCAAGTATTCTAGAACATTCTATTCTTAATTTTCTACACCTTTCTGAGAACATTCATGAAGCTTCTCGAACATACAGGAACGTTCTTCTGGCCAGTCTCGGCCTATTCGGCACTGGACTCCTGGCTGCTTCAACGACGTCCCGTAAAAGTTTATTGGTGCGTTCTTTTTGACAACATATCTCCGCACACAAAGTCTGCATTTCAAACCAGAAACCTTATCGAAGTATGGGGATAGACGGCTACTATTCCATATAGCCAATATGAGGCTGAGGGTTGGGTTGTGACACGCATGGACAAACAAGGCTTACGTTTATTATACTGTATGTATTGATTTAGAATTCGGTTTAAAGATATTTGAACTCTGGCAGAAGTATACTATATTTTAAATCTCACTAATTGCAATATTTAGTTTTACGCTTAGGTTTTGGTCCATACACAAATACAAATACATTTCCACAGATTAGATGAATTACTGTAAAATCGTCATATAGAATTGTAATAAGTTTTAAAAAAGTAATGTACAAAGTATACAACTAAAATGAATGTGTATACATTGAATTTATGTAAGCTGTGTTACACACCCAATTATATGTTTTAGTGCCTAAACAAGAATGATTTTGTAGATTTAAACATTCAGAGACTGTAAATTTGAATTAATTGTCGGTAGAATTTCCGTTTCCAGAAGTGTACGTTAATACATTAGCTCAAGATAAATTGGAACCGGTGGGGACTGTGCGGTGTTTGAAGTCTGGACGCCTTCGTTGTATGCTTAGGTACGCACCTCTGTTATTACAAATTACGGCAAATTGCACTAATTCAATCACGTAGCTCAACCGCTGACGCCGAATTTCCAAAATTAGGTTTATATGTTTTAGGGTTACGACCGACTATTTGGGAAATATTTTTCCACAGGAACAGCTGGCTGCGTGTACGAAATATTAGTAGAGTTTGTAATCACCAATAAAAACATCAAAACACAAAAACAAACACAAAAACACCAACACAAACACAAAAACACCAACACAAACATCAAAACACCAAAACAATTCAGCCTCCAGCTCACGCGTTGCTCCGTTCAGCTCGCGGCGAGATTGCACCTCGAACATGCGGCTTCAGATTATGAACTGGTTCGCTTCGCTCGCAACTGACAAACTTGGACACAGTGGATTTGAAACTGGTACTTGTTTGTTATTTTACGTTTTGGTCAATTCTGGTGGAACTTAACGCGCTATAAGGTAGTATTAAAAAAGAAAATGTTCAGAATAATTTCTTATATTTATTTGTTTAAATAAACCCCAAAAATCGTTCACTCTAGAACGAAAAAATATAACAAATTAACTACCAATAAAAAAATGCGCCCGTTAGAGTGCGAACACATATATACACACACACCTATATAGTAGCGTGAGGGAATTATTTAAATATTTTTTTCAAAATTGTTACTATTAAAATAATTTAAAAAATTCTTAAAACTACGTTTATATTTAAACTAGGGGAGACCCCTGCGGGCTCCGCACGCCAACCCCCAATGGAACCTTCTAAAAACATATGTTATGTTATATTTATAATAAAGGTGTATGAATAATAATAACAAGATAGTAATAATTTTAAATGTTCAAATTAAATTATTTCTTATATTTTTTAACAGCAGTTATAATAATGGTTAAAAGAATAAGCAAGGCTCAGGTATACACTTAGGTGCTAACCTAAAAGCTAGAAATACAAAAATAATTGCTTCAAATTTTGAAATCAGCTGTTAATGGTAATATTGGAGCAAACAGTAATATTATGTGTTATTTTATTCAATTGGTTGCTATGGTAATGAATGTAAATACATGTGTTGGTTTATCATTCTAGGAATAACCTAAGAATTTTTTCCGACTAAATTTACAAATATTGAAATAAAAAAAACTTGTTATCGAAATGAATTGTAGCCTTTGTTACTCAGGGATAGTGTAGCTTTTTATTAGTGAAACATTTTTTTCAATCGGTTTTAAATAGATTACCCCCTACATACAAACAAACAAACTTTACCTCTTTATAATATTAGTATAGATAAATCTTCAAAAAACGACTCTAAAATATGCCTTTTGAGATATTGGAAAATCCTTAGGTTTTCTAGATGCGGGATGGAGGGATTCAATGGAAATCAAGTACACTGATACTTTCCCTCGCTTTAGTGGTCTGTTCAACCATGTAGGCTATACATTTCCCTAGACCTAACCTGTCCGACGTTTCTGGCTCTTTATTACGGTGGTATGACGCTATTAATATTACTTGTTAAGAATTATGACCGCATTGTATGGATTTGTTACTGCGGCGCTCCCGCTGAAATGCTTTCCCGCGTTTTAACATGTGTTTGCTTCCCGCCATTATATCACCTGACCCGGGAAGCCATTATATCGCCTGATCAAGGAACCAGGCAGTGTTTAATAAAATATTTTTACCATAGGTGGTACGCTAAACTGCCGCTTACGGATTTAGTTTTTATAAATTTTTAAAATTTTAATTTTGTTAGGAATTGTCAAAAAACAAGTTTTATAGTAAGTAAATTAAAATAAAAAATGTGCATGAGACTTGTTTGTGCGTTAGAAGTGAAAAGTTTTGGTACAAGAAAAAGTTGATTTTATTCATAATCTTTGCATTTTTTATAATCGAATTTCCATAGGAAAGATGAGCTGTTGCAGTGACTGTTATGGTGACACCTAAGGTCGGAAGTGGTCAATGAGCACCAATCATGGTCCCTAGAAGCCGTTATGGATGTCTTAAAAACAGTCATATATCAGGTGTCTTAAAAGCCCCCCCCCACTTAACTTTTGTTTTTGTTAAAACAAACAAATATCCTTTGGGGAACGATACTAACTTAGCCCAAAGTATCTTTCGAAGCAATTGGAAATTTTGAGTGTCCCCTAAAAATGGGGGATTTTGGGGGCAACTCAAATTTTTTAAATGGGAAGTATGGTCATGTGACATCTCATTTTAAAGGTATATTTAAGTCTAGAAAAATTACATAAATAAAATAATAATCGGACCACCCAAAACAAAATGGCGGCCCTAAACGTGTTGAAATAAATCGACATAAATTTGCTAATATATCGAAAAGGAAGAGTTTTTAGAAAAGATTTCAAGAAACAAAAATGTTTATTTCAAATTGCTTTCAAATTGAGTTCATAAATTAGATTTTTTACAAAATTTTCTAAGATGTAGGAGTCGAAAGGAATTTCGTTCCGATATTTTCCTTTTTTTAGCGAATTTGCCTGTGAAAGATTAACTATTGCAGTGACTCTTATGGTGAGGTCGGGAGTGGTGAATGATCATGGTCCCCAGAACACGTTTTGAGGTATCATTAAACATTTTATATGATATTCTATATTTGTGTTAGCACTCTAACGGCCGCATTATAAACTCAGATTTGTTCCAAATATGATACACACGTATATCATATCATAAATACGTATCTTACTACTGGTTCCCTATGCTACGTATTAACACCGTGTCTATGATGTATGCGCTGAGAGGATAGAAAATATTATCCATCTCTTTCTTCCCAATGCCGTTTTTTATTTGAAGAAGCAGAGTCTTTCAATGCTCCTCTAAATCAGAGCAACTCATGCTTCTGAGGATAGAGAAAATGCGTTGTATACGCTCTGCACATGCGTGTAGAGTGCGTTTCACTTTTCGTCTGACCCAATCCAATTTTCCCTACCTACCTTGCCTAAAAATGACACAGTTTTTCGCAATGGTTTCCTCGTACTCTCTTTGTTATATAATGTAGCTTTTTATATTAAATAAGTAGTGTAAAATCGTTTTCACAATACCAGAACACTATGAACAGTTTACTAAATTGTAAATATTTATTTCACACTGCAAATATAGCTTGTTTACCTCACTGCGTTCCATTAGCTACAACCTATATATATATATATATATATACATCATATAGCCTACACTGCACTCTATTCTATTAATCTAACAGGATTTTAAGTGGCACGTAGTGCGCTTTTAGTTGTAAATGGACCTGATAGGAATTACTCGCAACCGTCAAAAGTAATACTAATCCAGTTTATTTGCTGTCACTGTAATCTAGTTCGTATTAATAATGTGACTGTAAGAGTTCCATTGTTGTTCTTGCATAACTTTTGTCATTTCACCAGCTCTCTTTCTCGTGATAATTAAAGGTGTATGGTTTTAGGGTAGATATCCCACTTTAACCTCTAAACTAAGTGATCCTAATAGTTTTTGTGCGTGATTAATGACTGTGAAAAATTTGGTCCAGATCGGTCGAACGGTCTTATCGTGCATATCGAATGCATACCCACTGACTATTCTTCTTCATAAAGAGTGTCTAGAAAATACTGTACCAAATTTAACCAGGTTATTCTGCAGGTGGAAATACGACAAAGTTTCAATAAACATAGGTCCAGAAATAATTAGTTTTTTAATTATGCGCCATTTTTTGCTTTACTAAACACTTAATACTTTTCTAAATAGAAAAGACGTTGAGCTCAAATTTGTTGTAAATATTTGGTATGTAACCTTTCACCCTTGTAGAAACAAAAACAGAACGTACTTTTGTATAGGCCTACTTAAAAAATGGCAGGCGTATGAAATGTTTAATGCCAAATGTCTATAAAACTGCTAATGTTTCAACAAAATTATATGAGACAAAAATAGTTATTGTTTAAACTTCAAAAAAATCAGTTTTTTAATTTTCTTCGTAGCTCAAAAGATTAACGAGTTATCGGCTAAACGTAATTTCTTGGTGGTTGTTTTATAATACACAAATTTGAAGTAAAAGTTAAGTCTTTTGTTTATGGTGAGCGTAAGTTGCACTTCTTGACTACTGATCTTCCAGCCTTATTGGAGAATTACCTACTCAATGAGCTACCTCAATTACCTACTCAATTATTACTCAATTACCAACTCAATGTATTCATGGTTAATTATGGACGATGCACCAACGCACTTTTGTGTGGATGTTAGAACACTAAGGAAAATGGTTTGGCCGAGGAGGCCCAGTGAAGTGGCCACCAAGGTCACCTGAACCTAATCCCCTCTTGATCTCTTCTTGTTGGGAAACCTCAAGGGCATAGTGTAGCTTCAATTAAATTTGTAAAGTATCGAGTTTTAAAAAGAGTTATAACATCTATCAGGAGGCGCTTGGGTGCATGTGCTCCGGAGTTTTGAACAATTGCTTTAGTTTGTTTATAAATAGCACTTCTAAACTGGTTTCCCCTACACTTCGACCTTACGGCCTCTGATAATGGATTTCGTTTTGCGAATTTGCACCTTAAAATTTGGCCCTCTGCTCATGAACTGCTTCGGTTGCAGCGAACTTACTCGCTTTGTATGTTACAATTATGGTGTTCAACGTGAGTAGGTACATCTTACTTATATAAAAATTCAGTAAACCCTTTAACGTTCGATGACACTATTGATCTCCACTACTTCTGAACAGCCGATTTTAGTGCTGTTTGTTTTAAATGACAGAAAATATTGTCATTATTATAAAAATCTATGAAATGTCATTTTTATTTCATTGGTACTATAAGTCTCCTTTTTTGTTTTAGGTTTTTGGCTTTTATGTTAAAATCCTATTGGTAGCTATTTCTAAAGATCGGGCCGATTTTAGTGCTGTTTATTTTAAGTGACAGAAAATGTTGTCATTATTATCAAAAAATGATGAAATGCCAATTTTACTTCATGGGCATATTTATAAGGGCACTTTTTGAGATTTTTTTGTTTTAAGTTAAACCCTATTGATACCTATTTCTGAAGATCTACATGTCTGAGTTTAGGGCAGAATGTTTTAAATGACAGAAAATGTTGTCATTATTATCAAGACATTATGAAATGTCAATTTTATTTCATGAGTACATTATATTAAAATAGCGCTTTTTGAGTTTATTTGGTTTTAGGTTAAAACCCTATTGATACATATTTCTGGAGACATACAGGTTCGATTTTAGTGCTATTTGTTTTAAATGGCAGAAAATATTGTCATTATTATCAACAATTATGAAATGTCAATTTTATTTCATGGTTAGATTTAAAAGGGCACTTTTTGAGTTTTTTTGTTGTTTTAGGTTAAAACTCTATTGATACCTGTTTCTGGAGACCTACAGGTTCGATTTTAATGCTATTTGATTTACAAGACAAAAAATGTTGCCATAATTATGAAAAAATTATAAAATGTCAATATTATTTCATGAGTATATTTATAAGGGCACTTTTTGAGTTTGTTTGGTTTTAGATTAAAACCCTATATTGATACCTATTTCCGGAGATCTACATCTACATGTCCGATTTTAGTGCGTTTTCTTTTAAATTAATGAAAATTATGGAACTATATTTTTCTTTAATTATGATACGATTATAAATATTTTTGGCGATTCATATTGCCCTAGAACATTTTTCAGCCGACCTTTGGGAGGCTTTTTTCGCTAATTAAATTTAATATTTTTGTATTACCAAAAATGAATTACTTTATAACATAATCCGTATATTACACTCTTACCGAGTTTAAAATCATATCGGCATAGTTAGTTGGGGCGAAAGATAGATTGTTGTTTTAAATTGCATTTTTTTAAATGATATTTTTAATATGTGTGTTTAATTAATCTGCATTTTTCACGGGGACTTAGCAGTATACTCATAAATGTTTTCATCCAACAATGTGGTTTTACGGTTCTGAAATAGTTGATTACACATGCAATAGCTATTTGCTCGTTGTAACTCTCCTTCTTTATTTGATTTTGCTTCGTAAAGGAAAGTAAAATCAGCCATAAATTTACTTGAAGGGCAATAAAGTGTAGTGATTTAGTTTCGGCCTCCACTCGAATACACTAGGGTCGAAGTACAGGAACGATTATTTTTGTAGATTATTTCAAACAAAACTGTTCCCAAGCCTTGTCGCTTTTGTTTTCTAAAAGTAGATTAAATATAAATCATCCATCACGCAGATGAACCGTTGACGTGAGTTGAGCGAATTTCCAAAATTAATTTTATATGTTGTACGATTTCAAACTACTATTTTTGAAAAAGGGTCTAGCCAAGAAGGTGCTGAATTACTGCCTACGTGTACGAAATATATTAGTCTAATTTGTTTACCCCCCCCCCCTCCCATCCTCAAACCCCGGCTCACGCGCTTCTTCGTTCCGCTTGCAGCGGAAAAACCCGCTTCACAAGTTTGCCCTCCGATCTTATAGTGAACTGCCCTTATAGTTGCCTGAGAGTTGGTCTCTGATAGACAACTGCTCTTTGTGAGATTCCACCTCGATTTTGTAGAATTTACTGAAACCTGTGTGATTGTTTTTTCACTAAGGCTAGGCTCCATAAATTCAAAACTGCGAAGTCGGGTACCAATTTCAATGTTAAATAACTTAAACATACCTTCACTTTTAAGCATATTTTTGTGTTATTTTTGTCAAAAAAGAAAGCTGTATTTTTTGTTTTCTTTTCTTAAAGTAAAATAGACTGTGGATGTTGATTGCTAAGGCTTTTTGCAATATCTCTTTTTGCAACTGAGTAAAACATTAATAAACTTAACTATTTTATACTATTTATATCATTCGTTTATGAAAACAATAAAACAGTTTTTGAAAATGTTTTTATCAATCAACATCCGGATAATATGGCAATACTTAAAAATGAAACCAAATTTTTAAATTTATTCCACGAATAAACGGAAAAAAATACTTATTCTGTAGCATTGTTCTCAAGGGAATCAGATTCAATATGGCGGACAGGGAGCCACCCATTAAAATTTAGTTCTACCAAGTACCTTCGGTCATTAGTGTAAATCGTATTACTAAAGGGCTTCGCCCCCGCTCGCATTTCTCACTAACCCTCCAGGCGACTCTCAGAGATATAAATGCAAACAAATTATTGTATATATAGATTGACTTTATTTTTTGGGGCGAGGTTAGGACTATTTAGTCCTCTCTTCCACCTAACCCAATACAAAATTACAAATATATACAAAATTAAATTCTTAAAAATAAATAGTGCTTTAACAGACCACAAATAATAATAAATGTAGCTTATGCAATTTATAAAAACATTAACAGCAATTAATACAAACAGGTTAAATACGTATTACAATCATAATTAAACATTCGTACTATGATATTTTCACTGGAATGAGGATCGATTAGGACAAAAAAGTTTAATTTTTATTATTTTTTAAGTTATTAAATATGACCAAAATGTGATACAGTAAATTAGTATTTCAAACAGGCCAGGTAGATCTAGTAGGCCCTAAAGAATAAAGATAATTTTAATAGTAATATGTGTTTGAACGTAGTGGGCTTTTTTTGTTGTCTGTGTTTGCTATTACCTAACCTAAAACAACTTTTCTCTGTTAACAATAATTACCTGATTCTAATTTTATCAAGTTAGTCGATATGGTAATCGATGTAAATACTTTCCGGAAACGTGATTTGGTTCAGTACAGGCTTAACCTAAAATTGTGTTAGGCTTTTGATTTAAATCAGCTGTTTATTTAAAATATGTAACAACAGATGTTTGAATTATTATAATACGGTAAGCATTTTTCATTGAGTTTTCCTTTGGTTTGTTTTCAATTGGTTAACCTAACATAAATAAGCTAAAGCTGTGGGTTGTTAAAAATAATAACCTGATTCTAAATTTGCTAAGTTGGTTGCTATGGTAATGAATGTAAATGCTTTCAATAAACGTGTGATGGTTCAGAATAGGCCACAGCTAGAAATGCGTTGCTAAGCTTTTGATTCAAATCAAATGTTTTTATCTGTTATAGTAATGTGAGTTAACCCCAGTATGTTCACCATTTTCAACCGTTAAATCATTATGTTACAAAATCCGGTCTCAGTGCACCTCTACATAGTGGTAATGAAGGTATCCTGAATATTTTAAGTGTCTAGCTGTCACAGGTTTGGCTGTACTTTGATTATGAATCAGTCAGTCAGGACTTCCATTTTATGTATACAGATTGCAGTTAAATATGTGTTGTTAATTATATTTTTAATAATTTCATTTTAAGGTAAAAGTGTTTGTCTGTGTGTTTAGATATATTTTGCACGAAGGGACTTCGGAATGCGTCGTTATAGAGTGGAACAATCAAGGTAAACACAGTACGTTTGCACCACTAAACATATTGGAATTACTTTAACTTAGCTTGTATTTTTAGTAAATGTTGAACTTATTATCCCGGCACGAGACATAATAAACGGTACCAGATAACTGCCACATACTTTGTCCCAGTTGAAACTTTATACCTTCCCAAGAGTAGCATAGGAGGTGGTTATTTACAATTGCAAAAGTAGGATTCACTGTGATTTATAATTGTATTAAAGTAGGAGGGGGGGGGGGCTACATTAAAGTACTAGAGTAATAATAATAATAATTATTATTATTATTATTAAAACTATTCTATCGATTTCGAACAAATTTGCACAAAACATGTCAATTGGGCCAGTATAGATGCAAGAAAAAAGGTTTTGAAAATTTTTGAAAAACAACCCCATTTTTGGCCAAATCCCCCAAAAATCAGTTATTATTATTACCTAAACGAGAATGTTTAGAAAGATTCGGTTTTTTGCATATGGTAGGGTACATTAGGGTCTATAAATAAACCAAATTTTATCAAAATTGTTTTAGCCGTTTTTGAGAAATTTAGATTTTTCTCGTTTTTTTGCCATTTTTGGGGGTAAAACCCCTTATAAATTTGACAAAATGAAAACAACCCCTGGAGATAGTCCAGAACTACACCTACATACCAAATTTTATCTAAATCGTACCGTTGGTATAGTCTCCAGCTCTGTACACATCCTAACTGACACACGGACAGACATCACCAAAAAAACACTTATTGGGGTTCAGGGAGCACCAACACAGATAATTCCACTAAACAATTTTTTGGGGTTCATGGAGCACCAAAACAGATAATTCCACTAAAAATTCAAATTCGTAAATTTGGACGAAAACAATAGTTTCTCCATATTCTACGTATGGGGGGGGGGGGGGGGGCGGAATTTAAAATGTTAGTTATTAAGTGACCGCTAGCATTCAAACAAAATAAAATCGGTGCGAAAAGACAAAGCCTGTCAGAAAAAAAGGTGACTCTCGCTTGTTATAAGTGAATATTCTTTGGTTTTAAAGACAGCTGATTTTATTTGCTCTCTTTGCATTTGATATTATTTACGATCTTATATTTAGATTAATAATCGTTTAGTATTCATGTATTTTTACCTTATTTTTTGTATATTTAATTCTTCATAGCTAAGAAAAATATTAGGGCTACACACATAAAACTATATCATTTAATAAATATATTACTTCCTTAGCAATCTTTAAAATTGTCAATGGTTGACAGTTTCGCATATTTATCAAGCATCACTATAACTTAAAACACTTTACACTGTCTCATTAAAAACCTAGTTTAAACAAACTCATATGTGTTAAACCACAGATAAAAGAATTACTAATTCTTTTATCTGTGGTTAAACACACATATGTGACTCCTTGGCCGTGACTTAGCCCTGCTTCAGACTTACTGCAGTAAGTAGGTCACGTGTCACGTACCACGGGTTTTGCGCAGCGTACAGATAACCCGCGGGAGTCAGGGCAGTGTGCAGCCATGACATTTCACCTGATACAAGCACCAACGCCGCTCCCCGTTAAAGTCCTAAACATTGGTGGGATTTCTAATTAAGAATAAGTAATCAGGAATTAGGGACAAGTGTTGACGAGGGCCAAATCACTTAGAACGAAGGACTAAATAAGTGAATGTGATGTTTATGTGGAAATATGGCCGTTTTAAGCTAAATAACTAGTAGCCATGTAGTAAGTAGTATTTCTATTAATTACTCGATATTAACAACTATTCCAAATTAGTAATAATCATTAAAGCTGGCTTCGAAGGTCATGGTGTGGTGAATAATGCGTTAATGCGTAAGTGGTGAGTGGTAATAGTGTTTCCCGATTCCAGTCTGGGTAATTGACTGATGTAATAGCTGACGCAATTTGAGCAACAAGGTGGGCCCACATAAACAAATAAAACCTGTATTTATAACACTTAATAAAATTGTATGTCACAGTGAGTGACCATCCATTCTTGTACTTTTTTCAAACTTTTTTCTATATCCACATTAAGGGTCTGCTCCAGTAAAAATAAAATGGATTTTTATCCCATAAGAGTAATGTTAAATTTCATACCATTTATTTCGTTTACTTTTTATCATAAAATTGTTTGCAAGGTCTCATTTTAAGCACAGTCACAATACGCATCCTTCTTGCAATTTACATTTTTAAAAATTTCTTTCATTTGTCAAATAACTGACATTTTGTAAGTACAAAGTTTGAATTTTTTTCCTAACACAATAAGAAATTAATAACGAAAAATAATTTGCAAGAAGGATCCGAAATTTTATAAAGAATATTCAGTGTTTTTTCAACTCTCAATTAAAAAAGATAGACTTATAAAATGGTATGAAATGAGGCAATGTCAGCGCAAAAAATTGCACTGTTTAGATAGGGATATAGTGAGAGGCGTTTGCGTTCCGGTGGATTTCTCGTTTACTGGAGCAGACCCTTAAGGGTCGGCTCTAGTAAAACAGAAAGCAACCTGCGACTCCAGCGTAGCGGCGGTAGGTTACGCGGACATTGCTCATCCTAAATCCATTTAAAACCCGAAATTGTTCAAATAGCGTTTTCAAAAAAATACCAAACTCTTGGGGACAAAATTCTTCATCCGAATGGCTTGATAATTTTTCGCTATAATTAATAGTTACATCGTAAAAAAATATTTAAAGTCACCCTATAGTGGCGGTAGGTTACACGGACATTGCTCAGCCTAAATCCATTTAAAACCCGCAATTGTTCAAATAGCGTTTTCAAAAAAATACCAAACTCTTGGGGACGAAATTCTTCATGCAAATGGCTTGGTACTTTTTCGCTATAACTAATAGTGACAACATAAAATATTATTAAAAATTAATTTTTTTAATTGTTAATAAATATTAAACAAAACGTTTTTTTTAATTTTGGAAAAGCCATTTGCATGCGTATTAGCCATAGCTTTAAAATGGCATATCGTTTATAATTATCCGATCAAAAATAAAGGAAAAATATGGATTTTAATTTAACATTGGTCTTATGGAGTGTCAACCAACATGGCCGACAGCTAGAGCCGACCCTTAATGGATAAAACTGTATTTTAAACTATTACTAACTATCTTGGGTTCTTTCAATTATTGATTTTATATCATACAAGTTTGAACTTCTAATAATTTATAAATAGCCTCTATCCCTACTGACTAAGAAAATTTGAGCAATATATAGTTTTGCCTAAAAGACTGAATTTAAGACAATGTGTGGTATTCAAATCGTTGATTTAAGTGGTTAAAATGTACGACCTATTGTTTTGTTTTCCTAAATTTAATTCAGGTCTTTGGATAAAATTTTAAGTTATAATCTCTGTACATTTACTTTGTTGAAAATTTCTAACGGCATACCCATTCAGATATAGTTTCTTGTTTGTGTTCCTAAGTTTTTTTTTTTTTTTTTTTTTTTTTTTTTTTTTTGAAGAACGAAGAAAACAAAAAGAATTGAAAACAATAAACCATATAACAGCTAATTTCGCCCATTGTCTTACTACTTCAACAGAAATTAAATAAATATAACACGTTTTTAATGTACAGTATACGCAAGCATTTAATAGTTCCCTATGCTACGTACTAACACAGTAAATACGGCGCATGCCGTTTGCAAAGGAGAGAGTAAAATGTATTCTCTCTTTTTCTTATCGCACTGCGCATGCGTGTCGAAAGATTCTTCTACTCTTTCCTTTCAGAAATTTGAAAGAAATTTCCAACCCAAATTTGCCCTACTACTCACAATGAAGTTTCCCTTCAAAATACGTTATTTATTTAATTACCTAAAACAGTTTTAACATTTTAGCGTTATCACTACAGTAACATTTTTGATACTTATAGAAAATTATGTCCTCTTTCAGGAAACATTTTTATGACAAAAAACGCTCCTGCATGGGCGACTGTTCACTGAAATTTACCTTGAACCAATCTACGTAAAGGCCAACCCTCTTGCGAGCAATCTTCTTTTGACTATGCGCATTCGAGTTAGTAACCCTATCACGATATAAGGAGCCAGGTGTGTCCATTGTCTATGTCTATATTGTGAGACACTTTAACGCAAGAATAGCTCGTTGCCAAAAGTGAATCTAAACTTCCTCCTTAGAGAATGGTTTCTATTACCGGTCTTAACTTATTAAAATATACTGAACGTTAAGCCTGGCTTAGTGTGTGCTTACGTAATACTATTACCCTTTTGTTACTTCGTACAGTTGTCTAGTGGATAACTAAGGAGTGTATACTTAGAGCTTATGAACAGAATTATCATGATATACCATTACTGGAATAATAATTAACTCCAGCTACGTCCATAAGAAAGTTAAGCTATTGCAGTGACTCTTGTGGCGAGACCTAAGGTCGGGAGTGGACAATGATCACTGATCATAATCCACAGAACCAGACCACCATATGTGTTCGCAATCTAACAGCCGCATTTTATTCCAATTTGGTTCAAATTTGGTACACAAGTTGGTTTTCTAAGTTGATCGGACGAGAACATTAATTTCCGCTGCGAATGGAACGAAGCAGCTCGTTAGCCGGAACAGGAGTGTAAGGTGCAAAAAAAAAGAACAAATTGCACTAATATATTGTATATACACGCAGGCAGTTATTTGGTGCTTTCGAGAGCAGTAAAATTTCCTAAATAGTTGTTTAAAAAACCAAAGCATATAAACTTAATTTTGAAAATTCGTTCAACTCACGTCAGCGGTTTAGCTGTGTTATCGAACTACTATACTATTGAAAAGTTGTTAAATTTTATGAAAAAAACATTGTTTTTTTTCAACGCGTGTACTTTGTATCTTATAACAGTAAATTTATTTAATACTAGGGGAGACCTCTGTGTGCTTCGCACGCCAAACTTGTTTGAACTTTCTTTGTACATATGTTACGATTTCTTTACATAAATGGTACAGGATTAATAATAACCTAAAATAAAAGATAGTAAATAATGTTAATTGTTCAAATCAAATTATTTTGTATATGTTATAATGACAATTTTTTTAATTTTTTTATTTCTTTTATAACGATAAGAAAGACACAAAAATACATAACATAAAATACACAAAAGAGAAAAAAAAAACAATAATAATTGTCTTCTAAATCCTAAAACAATATTACTTCTTAATCCTAAAACAATAAAAAACTTAATATACAAAACAACAGAAAAAACTTAAGAAGAAGAAGAGAAAAAAGGAATGAATAATGCAACCTGCATATCTCTCAACAAAAAGAAAAAGAGAAGAAGAAAAACCAGAGTTTAAGATAACATCGGGAGCAGTTGTTAAATTCTTAATAAATTAAAATTAAATTTAAAATTGATTACAAATAAAAATAAAATAAAAACAAAGACTATTTTGTTTTGTGATAATTAATTAGGCCAAAAGATCTGCAATCATAACATAAAACTATAAAGTTAACATTACACATACATAACACACACTCACATACCGTAATAAACCATACGTACACGCTCTTTCATACCTAGATATACACATTCGTAGCTACAAGTTTAACATTTTAAAAAGAAACACAATGCTATACTATACACAAATATTAAATAAAGAAAACACTTACATACCCCTAACACATCTCTTACACTCATTTTCCACGCATAGAAATAAAATTAGAATAATAATGTATTCCTATTTATAACAAAACCTCCAACAGACCTTCAACACAATCCATGCAAAAATCCAGCTTTTTAATAGAGTTAAATTTTTCTTTAAGTGTGTGCAGGCTTTAATATTTTATGGATGTTTGTTTTATATATTCTAGGTGCAACTACAGAGTAAAACTTTGAATATATTGTTAATTTTGGTCTGGGTACGAACACATTGTTGTTATGCCTAAACAAGTAATCATTCCTGTAATGCAGATCTGAAAACCGCCCAATTCTACTATAAAAAATTTGCATAACCTTATATATATATAAGGATCTAAGAGGTAATATATACAGTTGTCTAAACAGTGGCAGTGATGAAACCTTCATCCTTTTATGCATGCTCAGTCTTATACACTTTTTTTGCATCACTATAAAAGGATTATTGCTCGTAATATATTATGTGCCTCCCCAACAACAGATTGTATAAAGGTTAAAAGAACTAGGAAGGCTCGGGTCTATTCTTAAACAAAACCCCAACCCAAAAAGTTAGAACTATAAATAGTTTTCATATTTTGAAATCAACTGTTAATGAAAATATTAGAGCTAACAGCTGATTAATATACTAACACTAAACATATTATTATGTTATTAACATATTAACTATTTTTCTCATGGCGCTCCCATTGCCTTACAATATTAAGGTTTTTTTTCACCTTCAATAGATGCCGCTGTTTTTCAAAAAGTATATAAACACATGATTGTATACGAATGTAATGTTGTGTTCAAATTTGAAAGTAATCGGTGAAGAACTTTCAGAGATTTGAGATTTTGAATTAACGAAAATTTACATTTTTATTTATATAAACGAACATTTGTTTTCATTCAACACCGTTTGAAAAAAAAAAAAATTTCACATACTATATTATTTATCTGGCGTACCTTTATGTTTTTCTGTTAATATCAGAGTCTAACTGGATACTGCCTACTATGTCGGTGAAAACTAAAGTGAACAATAAATAGTTCACCTGAACGACGGTATTTTTGGGTTACAATAGTTGATGTAATTATAGACCTGTGGTTAAAATTATATACTTTTAACCTTCAAACTCCCTTCCGCATGGCGTTAGTTTGTAGACTTTTTTCTACAATGTTTATGATAAAAAGAACATGTCGAGGGAAATATCTCAGCTGATTGTACTAATTCTAACAAAAGCCTTTTATCGATCATATTAAGTGTATTATTATTGACAATTACTATTAATGTGTATTGTGTTTCACCCGGCAGCTTGTGTTCCCGTCAATGAAATATGCTGTAAAGAAACAGCTGATTATTTAACGAAAATTACATTTCCTAACCTACTATCAAAGTCGCCCCGCAGAAATATCGTGACACCTAGCAGTAAGATTCCCGGTTAAGTGCATCATTGCACGACAGTCAATATATGTTTAGCTTATTTAATACAAAGCCCATACTAAATGTCTTTTTCAGAAGTATTGCAAGTTATAGTTATTAATGAATAGCAACTATCGTGCGAGATAATAAGGTTTTTATTGAGAGTAATTTACAAAGTTTACACAATATCCCAATATATTCCCCTGCTTGTTCTTCCTTTACATTTTAGCAATCTTCCAGACCGGTTTGAAATGTCGGAAACTTTCTCTTCGGCCTAATCACATTCAAAGAAGAAATGTTCTGCAACTTCTTTTATAAAGTTTCCATTGGAACTTGGCTTTGTTTGCTTGACGCACGTTTCCAATTCCATCAACTCACTACAAATTGATTCCTTATGCTGTGCACTAGATAGATTTGTTGTATTCCACAGCGCTCTAAGTCTAAAAACGTTTAATAACGTGAACACTGTTGAAACTGGTTAAACACGGTGTAGCCTACACAGATTGTTATTTTAAATTATTTGAATTTTTAAATAAAATATAGTTTACAAGCAATAGAGTTTTTTTTCTTGTCAGGCCTATTGAATTTAACTGCAAGCAAAGTAACATTAAATTTAGCATTAAGGGTATATAATTTCAGTTTATGTGAAAGTATTTTATTATTATATATAAACTCGTATACATTAAATTTCACGTATGTAATCAAACCCTTAACCAGCCTTTTGGGGTCAAATTTGTCCCCATGATGTATCAGTTCTTATCTGTTTTGCTATGTTGCAGCGTTATCAGACAGTCTGTCATCTAGGTAATCTCATTGTGCTCTAGGCTTTTATTGCAGACAACTTTGTTCAGTTTTTATCAGTGCCTGTTTGAATGAATGATTTTTATTTTTCTATTTGTTTTCTTTAAAAAAATGTACATACAAAACTATAGAGAAAAAAACTAAAACTACAAAGAAATAAATGCTACCCTGAGGTTATAAACCTGTTATTTGTTTTTTGTGTATTCTTAAAACTAAGCAATACTAAATTTACATGTTATGATTATATTAATGTAGATTTTTCAGTTTTCCCTTTATAAATTATATAATTAGTTAAAACTATTTTTACTGCTTCAAATTCGTTTAAAACTCAATACAATACAATAAAATAGCAGAAAGTCTCTTGGACGAGTTCGTTAGCTAAACAAATTAATCAACTGGGACCAAGTTTCTTGACCAAAATTAAAAATTTTTCATACTAGAATGAAATTTTTTCTTGTTTATTTAAACAAAAATAATACAGGAGATTTTTTTACACGACCTTATAGCCCGTCTGGTTTTCCCAAAATCGATCAAAAAGTAAAATACCATAAAAGTACAAACTTTAAATCTCGCAAATCGCAGTAGGCCTACATAGTACCAGGCCGAAAGGTCGAGTTGCTAACTCGCAAAGCGGGGTTTTAAGCTGCAAGAAGAACGAAGTAGCGAGTGAGCAGGGGTTGGAGGCTGAGGCAGCTAATTAAGGCCATCGTGGGTAGGCCAATTTCACAAATAGTCGGTGGAAACAATTAATAATTATACATACTTCATTTTAGAAATTCGCTCAACATATATCAACGGTTCAGCTGCGTGATTGAATTATAATAATTTATTTTTCATTGGGATCAATTATGTCCCTACCAGGTTAGATGTATAAGAAAAAACTACCAGGTCAATTAAGGGCTAAGGTAGATGGATAACAACTTAGGTAAAATTAAATAATAAATTTTGGAAGGTTTAAAAACTTCGTTTCCCAACTATATCAGTCTTGAAATTTCTACAGGGGCTTGAAAGCCCGCCAAAACTTTCTGCTCGGTGGAATTACAATGTCGAAAGTAACTTTGACATTTAATTTTTGTTAAGTTTTAATTCCAACAAATCTGTGTGCGCTTTTGTTCCATTTGGCAGAAAATGGTTTCAACATAAAAACATATAAACAAAACCACTACAAGAATTCGCGAACGAAATGAAACAAAATGGAGAGTGTTAATTTGCCGTGTTCAATTAACGGCACCCTTTGGCCTGAAGCGTTTAATTAATTAGAAATTAGTTTTGGAAACATTTCAAGTTGTTAGATTTGATTTTAGGACTGACAAGAGATAGATGAACAGATGTTTTTGTGTACAATACGTTTGAAAGTAAAATATCTATATAATAAAAATGAATTGCTGTTTCTTTGAAATCGCATCAATTGAGAACTGCTGGACCAATTTGGCAATTTTTTGTTTTAAAATGTTCGTAATAGTCCGAACTAGGTTTTTATATAAAGAAAAAATTGAAAAGTTTCCCGAAAAAGTTTCAAATTTGAAAAAACTAAACAGCCTCTTTTGTATGGACTCAAGACCATAGCGCTCAAAAACAGCTGTTCGTATAAAATGCTTAGTAACACATGTTTGTTTACATTCATTACCATAGCAACTTTAGCAAATTTATAATCAGTTTATTATCCTATCTTCTAAAGCGAGAGATAATTGTCTGTCTGCTAAATGGATCTGGAATCTCCGTCTAAGGATTTTTGATTTTTTGATTTTATATGGGGCTTTTGGCCACGAGAAATCGATTGGAAATGGTCACCAGTCTGGGAAAATTCGTTTTCTACGTCTTTTTATTAAATTAAAAAGTGAAATTTGTCCATTTTAAACAATACAAAGCACAGCTGATGCAAATGTTTTCCATGTAATTACAATAATCATCTGTTTTCTTTTAAACGAAGCACAGCTGATGCAAATGTTTTCAATGCCATTACAATAATCATCTGTTTTCTTTTAAACTGTATTTTATTAGAGGTAAGCCTAATGTTGTATCTATTTATAGTTACCATGGCAACGAATACTTCTGCTAAATAAACATACCCTTTATTTAGTTGTTTAATGTTATAGGCCTAACCTAAACGATGTTCACGGAAATTTGCAATAATAGTTATTGACGTGAGTGAACTAGGCCCTGCTTATAATCGAGCTTTAGCTCGGTCTCCTGGTACTTCTTCAAAACCAATAGCTTTTTAGATTAGATTGACAAATTAAAAGCAAACACAAACAAAAATCAATAAAACATGCTTAGGCCTACTATATTATAATTCAATTTAAACATTGGTTGTTACATATTATTATAAATAAAACAACTGTTATGGATCAAAAACTGAACATAATTTTAGGTTGGGCCTACAATGAAACAAAACACTTTTATTTGCAAATAATTTCTCTAATTTATAATCGGGTTATTATTCTTCAAAAACCAAAACAGCTTTTTTAGATTAGATTGCCAAACAACACAAACAAAAATCAACGAAAAATGCTTACTGTATTAAAAAAAATGTTTTCAATTCAAACATCGGTTGTTACATATCTATTTACTTACATATATGCTGTTTAAAATATTGTTTATATAAATTGTTGACATAAACACCATTTGCAATTCAATAACTTAAGTCAAAAGAATGAAATTTGATAACTACCCTTAAAATTAAATAAAGCAATAGCGAAGCATTGCCGGGTCCACTAGTATGTTACATAATAAAGAATATGTTGAAGATAAGACGAGCGGTTATTTTTCCCTAGCGGTTGTAGAAGTTATCGGTACCAGTTATCTCGTAACTGTTATTTTCGACTCCTCCCAGGCTTTCTATGTTCTAAACTTTCTTGTTCTTATTGAATAACAACTATTTTTAACTGTTTTCAATACCTTTAATTATTGTTTATTTACCTTTGAACCTTTGTAACAATAAATACGTGTTTTACTTTAATATGAACAACGTTTTAATGATGTAATTAATAATAATATGTATATTGTGATTTTTTGAATATTTTTAACGGTTTCCCATTCCTGCAAAGCACATAAATAGTTATTTTTAGGCTACATTAGCAATGTTTTAGTAGCGAGATAGATTAAATAATCACACTTTATTCAATGTAATAAAGTAATTTAATGATTGGACAATATTTTAAAACGAAATTATTAATTAATATTTTTATTTTATTACTAGTAAACCCCGTGAAAAATCACAGGCAGATTAATTAGATACAAATCAGAAATACATAATTAAAAAAAACAATAATTTGAAACAACGTAGTTAATCTAGTCCTACCTATGCTGACGGGGATTTTTAACTCGGTAATTGTGTACAATTATAAGGATTATAAAACTGTAGACTTATTTCTTAAATGTTGTACTTATATACATTATTATATATCTAAATAAAGATAAAAAGGTTAACTTTCAATTGATTTCTAACTTCTTATTGATAGATCAAATGATTTAGAAGTTATTAATATTATAATGAAGAAATCGATAATCGAATATATTCATATGTTATACATTAGCACAAGGTCCAAAGTTTCACAGCATAGTAATAAATGTTTATTGTTTTAGGGGTTGTTATTACATTTTCACCACTTAGCAACACGCTAATAATTGAAAATATGATTTACATAGTATATATGTATTGTAAGAAATAAATGTACCAATTTCCAGCTCTCTAGCTTAATGGGAAGTATAATAATTAATTTGTATTATTTTAGGGGTTGTTACATTTTTACAACTTAGCAGTACACTAAAAAAGACAAATATGGTTTACGTTTTATATTTGTAAGAAATAAATGTACCAATTTCCAGCTCTCTAGCTTAATGGGAAGTATAATAATTAATTTGTATTATTTTAGGGGTTGTTACATTTTCACAACTTAGCAGTACACTAAAAAAGACAAATATGGTTTACGTTTTATATTTGTAAGAAATAAATGTACAAATTTCCAGCTCTCTACTCTTATTGGAAGTATAATAATACAAATTTATTGTTTCAGGGCTTGATTCAACCCTTAAATCTAAATGAATTCTAGCCTTTGTCTCATTCCAGGTCATGATCTATATGTGTGCCAAATTTTAATCAAATCGATGTAGTAGGTTTTAGGCTACGTGATTAACACACACACACACACACACACACACACACACCCACACACACACACCCTCACACACACACACACCCACACACACAGACAGACACCATTGCAATTTTATATATTAGTATAGATTTGAAACCCATTTATGTGTTCGCACTTTGCCGCCTTTTACGTCCGAGTTGATCAAAATTTTGTACACACGTTTTTTTAAGCTACTCACACGATTTCGCTAACCAAAAATATCCAACAAATGGCAGAGATTTTTCGTGCTAAAATGAAAAACATTTTGGTTTTATTATTCTGTATGATATTATTCTGCAATTATTTTACATGACCTTATAGCCCGTCATGTTCAACTAAAATCTATCAAAACGTAAAATAATATAATCCAACAAGTACCATAAAAAGTGAGTTTGCGCGTCGAGCTAAGCGAAGCAGTCCATTATCCGATGGTGCTAGGCCAAGTGTTTGCGCCGCCAGCGGAATGAAGCAGAGCGTGAGCCGGGGCTTGAGGTTGAGGTGCAAACAATTTTAGTGGGTTAATATATTTCGTTGTTGAAACCCTAAAACATATAACCTTAATTTTTAAAAATCGCTCAACCTTAAGTCGGAGGTTCGGCTGAGTGGTCGATTTATTTATAAGTTGATATCTCGTTTTATACAAAAGTTATTAAAGTTTTTTATTATTTGACTGCCTTGCTGTATTCTGCATGTGATGCAGTTTTCTTAGCTGTTTAATCCACTTCCCGCATACCATTTGACCGATATTATTAATGCACTTAAAATCGCTAATCGCTGCGCGCCCAGTTAAGCATTCACGAAAATCAATACACTTTGCCTGTCGACCGCTAGGTTTCTGAACGTCTCGTCGTCGTTGTATGCGAGTAACAATTAATTAGTAGTTTTGTGTATGTAAGGTGGACGTAATTGACAGGCGTGTCACAGAGGCTTTGAAGAATTCCAAATGAGTTTTAACTAAAACACTTTAAAGTATGACAACCCAAGTAATAACAACAATTTTTTAAAGAGGCTAAATATTCCCTACGTAACATCATTAGCTTAAGGTAATGCTAAAAGAAAATTCTATCGCTACGAGTATATAGAATAATACAAACGACTAATAATTACATTTCTAAAATTTTTAAATTTATATTAATAAATAATTTTATTGAAGTAGTTGAGTTAAAGCCCGTGGGGCTTCACCTTTTTATGCTCCTTTTTAGGGTTATTTACATGATAATTAAACATTTTAAAAACGCACAAACTAGAAATGCATGTGCTATTCAAATGTCACAAATCTTATGTTTATTCGTAAATTCTTATTTTTATAATTTTCATAAGATTTCAATATTTTGGCATGTTAATGCGATTAGAAGTAAAATACAAATAACTGTTTCAAAGTTTGAAACAGCTGTTAATAGAAATATTCCAGCAAACAGATGATTAAAGTACCAACAATAACCATATTATTTATTACTTGTGTACCCAGCAATGCTTCCCTATTGCTTGATTTAATTTAAAGGATAGTTATATTTTCATTTCACTACATTGAATTAAGTAATCTAATTGCAAATTGGTTTTTATACCACTTAAAAATATGCTACACAAATTTAGATTTAGATTTTACAAACCTTTAGGCCTATAGATAATACAGTAAACCTTTTGTTTGCTTTTACAAAAAAAATAAAAAATAGTTCTGTTGTTAAGCATTGTAAAAAACCTGATTTTAAATTAGCCCAATTGGTTGCAAATAAACGTGTTTATATTCATCGTAGGCCTAACCTAAAAATATGTTCAGTTTTTTATTGAAATCAGCTAAAATATATGTAACAACCAATGTTTGAATTAAATTAAAATATAGTAAGCATTAGTTGATTATAGTTTTTTTTTTTTTTGCTTTATGTCTATAAATCTAACCTAAAAAAGCTGTTGCTTTTGAAGAATAATAAACTGATAAGCAAAGTTGCTATGGTAATTAATGTAAACAAAAATGACTTGTTGCTATATGCTTTTTATACTAACAGCTTTTTTTGTGCGCTTTGGTCTTGAGTCCATACAAAAGAGACTGTTTATTCTTTTCCAAAATTGTAACTTTTTCGGGAAACTTTTCAAATTTGTCTTTATATAAAAAACCTAGTTTGGACTAGTACGAACATTTTAAAACAAAAAATAGCCAAATTGATCCAGCCGTTCTCAAATAATGCGCTTTCAAAGGAACAGCAATAAATTTTTATTACATAGATTTAGTATGGTGCTCCCATTGCCGCAAAATATTTAGTATAGTTTGTGTTGTTTTTATGTCCAACAGATGTGGCTGTTTTTCAAAAAGTATATAAAAACACACCAACTTTGGGCCAAAGCAATCGGTGAAGAACTTTTGGTGATTTAAGATTTTGAACAAACGAACATGTAAATTTTTATTTATTTAGGATACACATTTGATATGTTTAAAACAGCTTAAATTTGACTTTAATTACTGCACCGTGTGTTCAAATTGTCCTTTAATAAGATCTCATTGAAGTTCACGTGAAGAGATTAATTGTGCGCTCCATTGTTGCAGTCCACCTTTGCTGTAATTCTTCTCCAAAGCAACAAAGAACTGCTTTGTTCTATTCTTTTCCGTGCTTGGAAATTGAGTTGGCCGTAAGCCAAACCTAGGAGCTGGAAGAGATTTCTTTATAGTTCGATCCCGCGTGGTTTAGGTTAGGCCAAGTTATCTAGGTTGGCGTGTTGAGGTCTCTTTACATTAGGAAAATAGAAATATTATTAATGTAAAATCTCTTAATTAAAGTGGGAGTTTATTTCTATTTAACTTAGTAAAAAAAAAAAAAAACAAGGTAAAAGCAAACAAAAAGCGTACTGTATTATAAGTGAAACATCTGGTGTTACGTATTAATTTGTTTCCTTTACTTGGTAATATCAAAATTAGTTTGCAATATTGATTATTAATTATTTAAATATTAATAGTGAAATTACAACGCAAGCCACAAATTGAGGATCGTCGTACCTATTTCAATCTCTGTTTTGCAATATAAATTTATAGTTCTCCTGTCAATCGTAATTTCCATGAAAATATCATAGCTTGTGATTGGCTTCGCCATGGGACAACGCCCATTGGTGAGCGAATCGAGAGGAGGCGGAACCGTAGTTATTTATAAAATACATAAACGTAATTAAACATATTTATTTACATTCGAATATTTTTAAACACCATGTTATCTGAAGTAGACATTCGTTCGTAAGGAGAAATCAAACATACTTATATCAATGTTAGAAGCCGAGAAGTGAAAGGGGAAAATAAAGAGTGACTATAAGGGTCGGCGAATAAATTATCCCTAATTATAATTTGATTGCATACCAAAGGGTCTTTACATAATGCTTTGCATATTTTATAGAACACTGGTAAATCACCTCTAGTATTTTCATTGATGGGTGAGTTTTTGTTGGTTGATTTTGTAGTAAAAATATAAAAACAGATTTCTTATTAGGCTGTACTATTTATATAAATTAATTGTGCATACATTTAAAAACTAATTTAATAATATTAAAGAATTATTCTTATAAAATTTAGTCTGAACACTTCACCAAATGAATACTCCTTTGAATTTTTAATAAAATATATCTGTACAACGAAGGTAAGCAGAGTTGCAGAGATAAATCCTCAGCACAGGGTCGAATCTAGTTACCAGCGATGTATTTTACTGCTCTCCTCTAAATACTTTGATAAAAGATTGCATATTACACTATCAAATATTGCATCAAAGAAATTTGATCAAAGATCTTTGATAAATAAATTTGATAGTGTAATACAGGCCTTGGACATAAAGTAAATGAACACAAAAAACAGTAAAATAAACGTTTAGTGTATCTAATTATTTTCTCTCACTGTGATTGATAATTTTACCGTAGTAAAATGCAATTTTTAATGAACGATTTGCAATTCTATGTAAATTCTGCTTCGTAGATTTAAAATAATATACGTCGTACTTTACACATACATTTTCCTTTAAAATACAACTGGCGCAACCACCATTAGCTACAATGAAACGTAATTGCTGCAGTAAATAATATTTATAACTCTAGCCTCTACATTCGGCCAGTTGAATCGTTTATTTCGTGCATTGGAGTACAATAAAGTTACCAATTCGGATATCTTATTTTCTTTTTTTATATTTTAATTTAAAATAACTTTAAACTTTAATTTGTTGCAGCTACGTTGAACATTCAAACTACTTCAATTTAGTACTTCAGTCGAATATATTATTAGTAAATATATTGAAAAGGAAATGCAGTATGTTTGTTTAGTTATAAAAATTTAAATATAAAGGTATAACTTTACCTAATACTGTACTGTGTAGTACTTACGAGCGTGGACCTGAAATTTACAGGCGCCGTTGGCCACGACTGTACTAATATGTTTTGAGGATCTATCAACCCTCCGATTTTTCAGAAATGCCAACTTTCAAATCTAAGTGGATTACCTCGGTAACATCCTTCAATACTATTGCTAAACACACTTACTAATTTTTAATAAAGAGAACTTCCGTGTTTTCAATAGAAGAGATGCAGACCGATGTTTTTAGAAATGCGTTTAAAATAAGTGACAGGGCAAAACGAGTAGATAGAATTGTGGCAGAAAGGAACTGGAGCAGACCGGTCGCGCAGCAATTTAACCGGGCAAACCTCCATTGCTGTAACAGCAGACCCCGCCCTTGTCCCCACTCCGTAAATAACAACAGCAGTTCTACCAACCTTCAGGCCGTAGAGTAAAATTATGGAACTATCAGAAAGTAATTGTTGAACGAGCATCAGCGATGCCCTGTTTCAACTCAACCAATTATTATTTCGTTTGTTTGTTACTGAAATTAAGCATAAATAATTAGTCATGAAGTCAAGAAAATTTACGTATGTGTATAGATTTTTGTAAAATTTGTATTTGTTTAATATTATTATACACTTTGTAAATGAGTCACAACTTATATTACTCAAATTGTTTATAGTAAACAAACTGTGTGATCTGAACTGTAGCTGAATGGTTAGATTCAGTGTGTGATTTCAGTTATAATAAATGTATAAGGATTTTATCCCATGAACCAATAATTACTTTTTTTACTTTTTCAAATAGGCCTAAGCATAGGGCCTACATAATTATTTCAACATAAGTTATAAAATTGTAACCTGTTAAAAGTTATTAATCGAAACAAATTCAAAACTAAAACTTACTATGAACCAAATAAAACTTAGTTAACGTGTATTTAAAAATGTAATTATCAACTCCTATAAAAGCGAGTGTACGTCCGTACGTAGGCCTACGGCAATGCAATTTTAATTTAGTTGGGTGTACTAAGTGAGCACTGATCATGGTCCCCAGAACACGAGGTGATTTTCACCCCCTTCAAAAAGTCGGATTGATTTGAAACTTTGAACACTTATAAAGGACCTACGGCAATGCAATATTAATTTAGTTGGGTGTAGTAAGTGAGCACTGATCATGGTCCTCAGAACACGAGGTGATTTTCACCCCCTTCAAAAAGTCGGATTGATTTGAAACTTTAAACACTTATCAAGGACCGATGACAATGCAATATTAATTTAGTTGGGTGTAATAAGTGAGCACTGATCATGCTCCTTAGAACACGACGTGATTTTTACCACTTTAAAACGTCTGATGGATTTGAAACTTTGAAAACTTATCAAGGTTCTACGGCAATGCAATATCAATTTTGTTGGGTGTAGTAAGTGAGCACTGATCATGGTCCCCTGAACACGAGGTGATTTTCACCCCCTTCAAAAAGTCGGATTGATTTGAAACTTTGAAAACTTATCAAGGACCTACGGCAATGCAATATTAATTTAGTTGGGTGTACTAAGTGAGCACTGATCATGGTCCTCAGAACACGACGTGATTTTCACCCCCTTCAAAAAGTCGGATTGATTTGAAACTTTGAACACTTATCAAGGACCGATGACAATGCAATATTAATTTAGTTGGGTGTAGTAAGTGAGCACTGATCATGGTCCTCAGAACACGAGGTGATTTTCACCATCTTCAAAACGTCTGATTGATTTGAAACTTTGAACATTTATAAAGGACCTACGGCAATGCAATATTAATTTAGTTGGGTGTACTAAGTGAGCACTGATCATGGTCCCCAGAACACGAGTTGATTTTCACCCCCTTCAAAAAGTCGGATTGATTTGAAACTTTGAACACTTATCAAGGACCGATGACAATGCAATAATTATTTTGTTGGGTGTAGTAAGTGAGCACTGATCATGCTCCTTAGAACACGACGTGATTTTCACCCCCTTCAAAAAGTCGGATTGATTTGAAACTTTGAAAACTTATCAAGGTTCTACGGCAATGCAATATCAATTTTGTTGGGTGTAGTAAGTGAGCACTGATCATGGTCCCCTGAACACGACGTGATTTTCACCCCCTTCAAAAAGTCGGATTGATTTGAAACTTTGAACACTTATAAAGGACCTACGGCAATGCAATATTAATTTAGTTGGGTGTACT
>JAGFPH010002530.1:75202-90472 GCA_018207615.1 Philaenus spumarius | reverse complement strand
ATCGATTTCAACCAAATTTGCACCAGACATGTCCAGTACGCCTGTATGGATGCACAAAAAAGGGTTTTGAACAATTTTGAAAAAACAACCCCCTTTTTGGCCATAAAACCCCCAAAAAATCAGTTATTATTTTTTTATTAAAAAACGGCTCTAACGATTTTGATAAAATTTGGCTTATTTGTAGCCTTTAATGTGCCCTACCATATACAGAAACCCGCATCTTTCTAAAAATTCTCGTTTAGCTAATAATAATAATAACTGTTTTTGGGGGTTTTTGGCCATAAAGCGGGTTGTTTTAAAAAAAATTTCAAAACCATTTTACGTGCATCTATGAAGACCTAATTGACGTGTTTGGTGCAAATTTGTTCGAAATCGATAGAATAGTTTTCTCTCTAGATAATAATAATAATAATAATATTTATTAGTTAATCTCCAACTTTAATAAAAAAACCCTCCGACCCCACCCTACAAGTCACAGTGAATCTGTTTAGTAATTTAAATGTATTTGTGAGAAAGTATGTGCCAGTTCCTGGTACCGTTTATTAAAATGCTATTTCCTTCCAATTATTTTTCTTGCAGCAAAGTTAAAGAAGAAAAAAATGGTTTCGACAATCAGTGAATTTAACTAATATTTTATACACATAATCTAATTTTTTGGGATGTCAATACAGATATTAAAGAAAGGAGAAAAAACCCTTACCTTGCATAAATAGTAGGCCTACAGTTGCCGACTACCATGAAAAATATTGAAATTTAAAACTGTAGGCCTATTTGTAAAATGTTGTATTTATGTAGGCCTTAATTATATATCAAGATAAAGATACGAATGTTATCTTTTAATTGGTTTTTATTTCATATTGATTACCGAAGTTAAACGAAAGCGTATCTTCCATAAATTTGTATAAATTAACAAATTCATTGTTGATAAAATGTTGTATTTATATTCACTTCATAACCTCAAAGCAAATCTTATAAGTGTTATAGCCTACCTTAATTTTAGAACTCATTAGAAGAATTACATTATTGATGAATTGTAATTGTTAACATAACCCCAAAATAAAATCTATGCTAGGTTTTATACAGATGATGAGTTAAATCAGCTGTTATAATATATGAGCGTTTTATCTTCTTCTGTTGTTAGGCAAAAACCCTTGTTTCTTAACAATCAGCTGATTGAAGAACTGTAAAATAAAATCATTGCAAAGGTTTGAAAATGTAGATTTTTTTAATTTAAGAAATTAATATGACGTAAAAGTAAATAAAACCTGTTAATATAGAAAAGTTTTGCTTTTATTTGGTATAAACTGAATGTAAAACGGTCCAGTGAAAGTATCAGACGAACTGTCCAAAGGATTGAAAAAGTTTACTTTTTCTCCCATGTTAAATCTCCATAAGAAAAGTTTATTTTTCATTTTTGACCCACTTAACGTAAATATTTTCAAAATACAAATAAAATCTGCTAATATAGGACCGAAAACCTTTGTTTTGGTAAAACCCGCATGTAAATCGGCCCAGTAGAAGTCTCAGACGAACTGTCCAAATGTTTTTTTCCTTACGGCTTTAAATATATAGATAAATTACGTTATATTTATGAGATATATTTCTATAGACACACATTTCGACAGTGTCCTGGAAAACCTTTTCTAGAGGGTAAAAGAAAATTAAGATTTACTGTAGACAATGTAATATATAAAGGATAAAAGAATACTCGGCTGAGAAATAAAAACACTTCATATATATATATTTATTTAACAGATTAGTGACAAAGATAAAAACGGTACCAGATAACTGCCACATACTTTCTCCCAGTTGAAACTTTATACCTTCCCAAGAGTAGCATAGGCGGAGGTTATTTAGAATTGCAAAAGTAGGACATACCATGGAAAATATTAGATGCATGTAACACACATCCATATTATATTATTTTATTATAATAATATTATTATTATTAAAACTGTTCTATCGATTTCGAACAAATTTGCACCAAACAGGTCAAGTAGGCCTGTATAGATTCACGAAAAAATGTTTTGAACAATTTTGAAAAACAACCCCCTTTTTGGCCAAAAACCTCCAAAAATTAGTTATTATTATTATTATTATTACATAAATGAGAATTTTTAGAAAGATGCGGTGTTTTGCATATGGTAGGGTACATTAAGGGCTAGAAATAAGCCAAATTTGATCAAAATCGTTATAGCCGTTTTTGAGAAACTTTATTTTTTCTCGTTTTTTTTGCCATTTTGGGGGGGGGGGTAAAACCCCTTAAAAATCAAAAATTTGAATAAATGGAAAAAACACCTAGAGATATTCCAGAACTACACCTACATACCGTTGGTATGGTCCCCAGCTCTGTACACATCCTAACAGACACACAGACACACGTACAGACATCACCAAAAAAACACTTTTTTGAGTTCAGAGAGCACCAAAACAAAATATATTTCCACTAAAAATATTTTTGGGTTCAGGGAGCACCAACACAGATAATTCCACTAAAAATTCAAGTTCGAAAATTTTGACGAAAACAATACTTTCTCCATATACTACGTTATAGGGGGGGGGGGGGGGGTAAAAAGACAAGATAAATACTGCAAAATATATTTCCCCATCAGAAATTGAACGATGTAGTGCCATCTCGTCCAAGTGCTATCTCGTCCAACACCCTATTTCCTAGAAAAGAGTGCCATCTCGTCCAGCTCAGTTTTACAGTTGAATGAACACATTAATTAGTGCCATCTCGTCCAAGTGAAAACTTGACAAGGGTTGAGGAAGGCAACGCAGGTAGCCTGTGGTTGTGCGCCCTCGCCTAGCACCCTCACCGCTCTCCCACCCCTTTGTATACATGTGGACACTGCCAATTTAAACCTCATTTGTATGCTTGATCGGGAGGTGTAAACATCTATAGGAATAATGGAGTTTTCGACTACCATAAGAGGCCAACCTAGTCTTTTATACAACGGTTTTCGGTATACAAAGAAAAATTAAAAGTGTGGAGAAATTGTGTGGCAATGTGTAAATCGTACGAGTGTAAATCACATTATATAATTAAAATTTTAAAAAAAACCTAAAAGGTTCGCACCTATAGTATGTAGTCACAGTATGTTTGCTTTTTACTTAATCTGGCCGATAACAGTATGATTATTATATTTCGTTATTATCACTTTATATAATTAAAATTAAAAAAAAAACTAAAAGGTTCTAACCTATAGTATTTAGTCACAGTATGTTTACTTTTTACTTAACCTGGCCGATAACAGTATGTTTAAAAACGTATGTACAACTTTGTAGTTGAGTTGGCTAAACTGTTCGTTTCTACGAAGTGTAAATACTATAATTATAAAGAAAAAAGTTAAGGTTTGTGTATTTATAGTAGTTTCAATTGACACGCTAAAGTAAACAAATACCTTGCTGTTTTACGCAATTTATAGAAGACCATTAATAAAAAGAATTAAACGTTCCAATAGTTTTTGTAAACCTGTCAAGTAAACAATAGCATAGGTTTTTGGACGAGATGGCACTAGTTGGCAGGTAGAGAATTAACCTCCCGCCCTACGTTCGTGGAATTTGGACGAGATAGCACTTGGACGAGATGGCACTTGGACGAGATGGCACGACACCAATTGAACACCCTAACAAAAACACTGGCTGAATTTCATTACACAAAGTTTTACAGAGCGACCTACTTACAAACTCTATGGAACTAAGTTTTTCCTACTGTATCCACCAATATTTCAAAAACAAACGGCAACTCTGACACTTGTTACATTATACAAGTTATTATAAATGTAGTACATTACTCCGCCACAAAGTTTCGGTTAAGGAAATCGGGGCTATACAGCCGGGTTCTCCAAACTGCGGCCCGCCTCTGTCATCAATCCACCAGCTAATGACCAGCGTCATCAATCCGGCCCGCTACAGCTGATAGCTTATTGTTTTTGTGATAATTTGAATAAAAAAACAATGATAATAACTCGCTTTTATTTACTTGCTAGGTAAATAAAGCTTAATTTTAATGACAAGTATATTACGCAAAAAATTAAACTTAAGAATAACCAACAAATAATTTAAATAAATCCCACTAACATTATAAACATTATCTATGTAATAAAAATGAATTGCTGTTCCTTTGTAAGCGCTTCACTTGAGATCAGCTTTACCGATTTGGTTATTTTTTGTTTTAAAATATCCGTAATACTCCGAACTAGGTTTTTATATAAAGACAAATTTGAAAAGTTGCCCGAAAAAGTTTCAAATTTAGAAAAAAACTAAACAGCCTCTTTTGTATGGACTCAAGATCATAGTGCACAAAATCAGTTGTTCGTATGAAATGGTTAGTAACACATGTTTGTTTACATTCATTACCATAGCATTTTTACTAGCAAATTTGTAATCAGTTTATTATTTTTTCAAAATTAACAGCTTTTTCAGGTTAGAAAAAGTAAACAAAAACAAAAATCAACTAAAAATGCTTACTATATTTAATTAAATTCAAACATTGGTTGTTACATAATATATATAGAACAGCTGTGTTGGATCAAAAACTGAACATAATCTTAGGTTAGGCCTACAATGAACCGAAACACGTTTATTTGCAACCAATTGGGCTAATTTAGAATCAGGTTTTTTACAATTCTTCACAACTATCACTTTTTTTGGATTTGGTAAAAGCAAACAAAAGGTTTACTGTATTATCTATAAAGGTTTAAAAACTATAAATCTAAATTTTTGTACTATATTCTTAAGTGGCATAAAATCCATTTTGCAATTCGATTACTTAAGTTAATGTAATTAAATTAAATAACTACCCTTTAAATTAAATCAAGCAATAGCGAAGCATTGCTTGGTCCACTAGTAACATATAAAATAATAATGGGATTTATGTAATAGTGATTTTTCACTGACAATAGTTGGTAGTTGTAGACCAATTAATTATTAAAAGATATTTAAGATTCTCACAGGTTAACTTAGATCTGTAAACATTCTTTGTGTACCTAATTTTGGAGAATGTTTTTTTCACGTAAGTAAATAGTACCAAAAACAGAAAAAAGCCCACGAGCAAATTTATGCAAATTATCAAATTTTATCAGTGGAAGACTGTTATAAAATTCCAACGAAGATGAGTTTTGATGTTTGTTTTTAATTATATTCCTGCACTGTAAATCTATAATTTCCGTTTGAAGTTCCGGGGCTATGGGTTCAATGTCTGTATCAAAAGGATTTTTTAAAATCGTAATGCCATTCGCAATGATATCAATGTTTAAAAAACGAGTATAAAAATGTATCTTCAAAGCACTTCAAGCAGCGATTGCAAATCGATGGGAAACTCAGTCTGAATATTTTTAGGTCGCTGGTTCTGAATCTGATATCAGAAAATATCACTGAAAACGTCGGTTTTTCTCTGGGTGGCCCTATAGTATAATTTGAGTAGAATAAATATTTTGCTTTCTTAAAATGGTTGGAGGGTAAAAAAAAAAAATAATCAAAATTTCACATAATCTTGAATGCTCCAGATTTGTCAACAGAACTATTGGAAAGATGTTTATTTTAAATTTAATGTGCTTAAATATTCACTGTATTGTTTTCAATTTTGCGAAATTATTCGAGTATATGTAAGGTTATATTAATAATAAATTAGATTTTCTTCAATTTACGAGTTTATTGTATCTTTATATCCATAAAATCATTTTCTACCCATTCATCTAAAATGCATTCAAACGTGCTCTCTTATAATCCACCGCCCTGCCCCCAACCAATAGTAGAGCCCTCAAAAACCATCGGTCAAAACCCCCCGGGAAACGATTTTCAAATCGATCGCAACTTAAAAGTGTTGGCTCCCTGAGATCATACTCCTGGGCACTTTGGTGCCGACCGGGGCATTGGTGACGTTTTACGATGTCAGGTTGGTAATCAGCTATCTCCAAAACCCTAGAAGTGATTTTCACCACTTTTGATCAACGAATTTTTAGATATTTTCAAAAATTGATGCAATTTTGTCCAAACCGTCAATCATCATAATAATAAGTATACTTTTTCGTGATACATGTCGAAAATCCGATTTCGATCCAAGCTGCATCTCAAAACTCAGTATTTCGGTGGAATTTGGTCAAATTTCCCATTTCTAATACACGAACGTTAAGTTTTGTTGTCAGTAAGCGAAGTTTACAATTATATTACAGTAGGCCTAATGAGTATTGATGCCAAAAAATGCCAACAAATATTATGCACAAAATACTTCAATTACATAATCTCTTCTAAGTCCAGCATTAACTGTAAAACAATGTTTACAAGAGAGAGAACAATTTAATTGCGTAATTTGATTAACTGCGCTCTTTGTCCCAGAGCGTGAGATTAATTAGAGCCTTTGTTTTGTAAAATTGTTTCCGCTCGTTAGATCCAATTTCACTTTTCTCTTTTACAACATCCCTGCACACTTTTTACAAGAATTAGTTGGTATTTTCAACGCTTTACATTGTAAACGAAAGTTTAAATTATTGCGGGCAGAGGTGCCAACGTACACGCAATAAAATTCTCTAATACGTAATTGTAAAGTTCAATAATTCTATTTCCAAAGGTTTTAAATAATTTAAAACCAAAAATGTAATTTAAAATATTTATTCTAATTAATTATAATTAGAAAGTAAACCATTTTAAACTGAATCTTAATTCACAACTTATTTAACTCAGGAAATATTAGACGTATCTTTTCAATGAAATCGGACTGCGCATGCGAACGTAAATAAACGCGATTGCCGGACTCCGCTGGTCCTACAACTTAACATCGCTTAATACAATACATGTATAACAAAACAGGAACACACAACTCATTACACACTGTTGAGTATTCATACTTCATATTTGGTGAACTCACCTTTGACCGTTGCGCATGTCAATCTGTCTCCCGTACCAATGACTGCATAGCAATAAGACGAAAAATGCCCCTAATTCAGACCAGTGAAACAGGTATAAAAGTGTGTTTGCGCCATCGGCCGCTAGGATTCGAAGGTCACGGTCACATGACAGTCAGACCTTTCTGTCTCTCCTCCTCTTTCCATTCTTGTCCCAAACTCGACCGGCAAAACTACAGTGACTAATTAGAGACAGTGCGGCCATATGAAAGCGGCCGCCATGTTTTTCCTAAAAGTAATGTTATCTGCCATAAAGTATAATGTAATTTATTTTTAAAATACTTATAAAACCTTTTGTTTTATTTCATAAAGGCCTCGTAAACAACTTTTTAAATGATAAAAAGTAGTTAGAAAGCAGATAAGACGTTTAAAATTAAATAACCTTTAAAAAATAATGATTAAATAACCTTTACTATCACATTTTTTACTAGCCTATGTGGATAGTTGAGTACAGAAGTTAATTACAAACTAAAAATTCAAAGTAAAACAAAACGAAAAATAAAACAACGAATAGGCCTAAATCAAAATGCATAATTATTATCTTCTCGTTAATTAGTTTTTTTTATCAATTAGCCTAATAAATTTTACAAATTAAATATTTTCAAAGTTACACTATCTAATTTTTACAATGAATTTATTTCCATCTGATTTTTTTTTAAATACCGTAAACGAAGCACTTACAACTTTCCTAATTAACTAATTTATTTCAATTAAAAGCTAATAATAAAATTAATGTCTGTAACGACAATTTAATATCGAAATTACAATTCTTTGATTTTGAGGTTAGGCAATTCAAGATTTTCAAGTTTTAGTTATTCAAGGCCGAAAAACAGGTTTAATTATTAATTTCCGTCATTATTTCAGTTATGCCTACTTATTAATGTGATTCTTGTCTTAGATTGTACCTTCACCAAGACTAAAAGAAAGAAAAAATAACGATGACAATTTAATTTGAAAACTATGAACAAACGTAGGGCTAACACGGACGAAATTATAGGTTTAGGCCAAAAACAGTTCTTAAAATTGCGTAATACTAATATTTATTGCATTTATCTTTTCTATTGATAAAAAGGATTAGCCTATGTTATCAACTTTTTAAAATGTTGTAAATAAAAGACTTTTGGCATGTACTTACTTCTGAAATATGCGCTGAAGCGATTCCGTAGAGTGGCGGGAGTAGCCTATTCTGCTGTCATTTCCTTATTAATATGGTACAATATCACATACCTCAACACAAATCGCTTTAAAATACCTATTACGTTTATGTAAAAGTAAAAACTAACAAATATCTGTTAAATACCTAATCGGTACCGTCGCTTTTACACTAAGTGAACGTGAATGAATGTAATGTAAACAGATACGAATTTAGGAAAAACATGGATGCCGACATCTTGACCAATAGGAAACAAGACCTCACTTGGCCACACTGTTTCTATCTAGTCACTGTAGGCAAAACGGGCCCTGAGAGCTCCTAGCGACTGATGGCGCAAACTCATTTATATACCTACTTTCGTGATCTGAATCCTACTCATTTAAACTGTTCGTCTTATTGATATGTCCGTACTCTTGACCGGTTCGGAAGGGGGGCGGATCTGCCGTTCTATGCTGTACAAGTAGCATTATTATAATACAAATTCTCCACGCTCGCTACGCATTTAAGAAGAAGAATATTTTTTATGTTCCCAACGCATTTCTTGCTTTATTTCCTTTTATTGTCAAGTTTGACATTTTTTAGTTATATTGAAGTTTAATTGTTTTCTTTACGTGAACCCGTATGTGTCAACATATTTATATGTAAGTGTACGTGAGTGATTAATAGTACTAGTTGGCCAACTCTACCACGTCGATTTGCAACCTACCAAAGGGAGCGTCTTCACAACAAGATTAAGTACCACAAATACACACATTAATTTGGCTATGGTGACACATTATTTTGTAATAATTTTCAATAATTTACGTTTATTTTACATTGGTTCTCCTGAATTTACAACACCTTCAATAGCACGCTATTAAAAATTTGTACATTGCCCCTTTCTTTAACGTTATCAAACACACACTATAAAATAGATAAATACTTAATGTTTACCGTACTTAACATCAAACTACAGATATTCGATATACATCGATGTTCACGATTCGATACATTGAATAAATCCGATGTGTATAACAAGGGTAGTAATGTATTCGCTTAATCGATGTATTTGGAATCCAAGAAAATGATAAAAACCTAAATTTCTAATTTACAGTCTCTAATGATAATTTGTTTCAATTGTATAAACATATATATTTTTAGTAACATTAAATCAGTTGTTTTGTATAACAGAAATGCATTCATTAAAAATTAAATAGCCTGAACTTCTTAGACGAACAAAATAGTACAATGTGCTCAGGTTTGCTAAAAAAAAGTGCAAACCTATCAGCTGAGGATCGTAAGTAAATTTACGCCACAACATGATTTTTGAAATTACCTTTCCTTAGTTAAATATCGTTAAGGCATAGGCAAAGTATTCATGAATAAATTTTGAAAGGAGTTATACAGTACCATAAGGACGTCAGTGCTGTTTATTTGAGTCATCCTAGTGACATTTTCAAACTACAGCATATTTGAACGAGCATAAACAAACTGTTTGTCTCTTATATAAAATGCAATGTCCTGACTGATGATCAACGCAGAGCCGATTCTATTAAGGCTAGAGACTTGAAATTTGGAAGTTACATCCGTCCAATAATGTAGAGGCGTACTAAGAAAGGATTTTGCAAAATTTTGAATTTAAAGGGTAGAAAATGCGAAAATTCATCCCTCTCATAAGCAGCCATATAACAGATGAAACAGCTTATTCGTATTTATTAATGTGTTATTCTGGTTACTATGGTGATAATTCCAAACTCTTTCAAAAAAAGTGTGTTGATTTTATAATAATAGGCCTAACCTAAAATTGTGTTAAACCTTTGGTCCAAATAAGCTGTTTTATTTATAATGTGTAACAATAATATAATGTTAAATTGTAATATCAGATGTTTGAATTATTATATTTCATAGGTTTTAAAGGCCTAACCTAAAATTGTATTAAACTTTTGATTCAAATCAGTTGTTTTATTAATTATGTGTAACAATCATTAGGCCTATGTTGAATTACACGGGATACGAATTACAGGATGTTGAATTACACGGGATACGAATTACAGGCTTTCAAAGTTTCAAATTAAGCAATAGCGAAGCATTGCCGGGTCCACTAGTATTTTATAAAAATGTACGTTGTTATAGATTATACTTATTAGCCTAAACCCAAAAACGTAATAAAACACTGAGGTATCGGTTAGAAGTTTTAAAGTTGGAAGCTATATTGTAAAAATGGTTGATTTATCACAATTTAAAAACCAATGAATTATTTAAAATAGACAATATTTTATTTTTTTAAATGAGAGGTCAAACATTTTTCTGTCTTTGTTAGAAGCCAGAAACGTGATACTTTTTTGACACACTGTAGTTCACTTTCTTCATCATGCCGTGTGAAAAATGCAACTGCACGCCCTGACACTTCATGGTAAGCTGTGTAAAGCCCGGTGAACACTTGCTGCAAATTCACGCAAGTCACTGCGTCACTTTCAATCTGCATCCTATCGGCGTCATACGTTAATAATCTATCATTTGCCACCAACCGAGATGGATATGAGACCACAACCTACATTATTTTTCGCATTATTGTTTTTGTTAAAATTTATGTACATTTTTATACATCAAATTAAAGCCACAAATATTATCTCTTAATTACTTTTTATTTCATATTGATAAATCTTACGTAGATCGAGGATATAACGCGGCTACAAATGCACACTGCTCTAAGCGATACTACTAGGTATCGCTACAGGGGATAGTGACGGGCGTCTCACAGGAACTCGATACCTATCGGGAGTGCTGCTGGCCACAGTTAGGGATCTGCGTCATGTGTGCATCAGCATCATAAGTTCCTATGTATTTCTTCTTATCTGATTGAAAGTGACGCAGCATCCCACGTCATTTTGCAGCAAGTCCGCAGCGGGCTTAAAGGTGCGTTGTACGTAGGGTGTTTTATATGGTGCTGGACCGTCACTATGCATCTCCTGTAGATTTTTTTTAATGAACAACTTGTGTGTCCGTAATTCAGATTTGTTGTTTTTATGCGCATGTTATTACTGTTTTTCAAGGGATTGAATAGTAGTATTTTAGTTTCAAGTTGAACTATTACTTTGATATTATTAAACTTCTTTCAGGCGTAAATAACAAATTATTGTTTTTTTTTTTTTTTTTTAATTAATTGCTTTTCGAGTAATAATTATTATGAAATTGACAGAAGAAATTTTATTTAAACTTTCACTACTGTCAAACTAAAAATTCACTTTCAGTATACTGCTTTAGTTGCACAGTTTAGTTTAGAACTAAAATTAATTTTCTACAAGTTTTGTTTGGACGTTTTGTGTGTGTAACCTAATTTAACAAAGTTATTGTAGGTCAAACGGAAAATAGTTGTTTTTCTTTCCCTCATTTAAGCTCCACGTGGAATAATCGTAAGGGAGGTACAGTTCCGTAACATGTTTCTTTCGATTTTTCTGGTCAGAAACCATAAGAAACTACTGATTTCACCCCCCAAAATTCCAACAATACCTTTCACCCAGGGTACTAAATTATGGGCGAAATCTTTCGCTAGCCGCAACAATCTTTCGCTATGATTATACAACTTTTTTTCTTTACTTTTACATGCAGAACGAGCTCCCGGAGTTTCTGCATATCTTCGTGTATGAATCACTGTGTATAATCATGTTAAATTAAATACAAAAATAATTTGATCTCGCAGCTGAATCGCTGACGTGATTGATCGAATTTTCAAAATTAACTTTTCATATTATAGTTTTATTTACCAACAAATTGGGAAATTGGTTTACTGAAGAAGTCTCTGAATAGCTGCCTATGTGTACGAATCATATTAGTAGAATTTGTTAGCAATAAGCCTCCAGCTTCATTAAACTCGCTGCGAGTTTGCACCGTGACCTTGCGGTCTCGAGTTATCTTCTCTTCGTTCGCAGCTTACAAACTCACCCTTCGGCCTCACATCAGAAGATGCCCCCAAGTGGATTTGAACGGGGTATTGAACCAAGCAAGCTATAAGGCCATATAAAAAAACAAAGTGCGCATAATAATATTTTACATAATTTTTTTTAGACAACACCCTAAAAAGGTTAATTCTAGTACGAAAAATCTCAATAATTAGTTACTTCCTTTAAACAATGTTGCTTCTTTTTTTTCTGACGAACTTGTGCGAGCGACTTTAGATTTCACCACAAGGGGCCTGCAATAGCTCACCTTTCCTATGGATATTCGCTATAGCACACTCAATAATTTTGTCTATAGAATTACAAACAGATATAAAGACCGGCGAAGCTTCAACGCTTCAGCGATATTTTATGACGTCAATCAACGTAACTGGGGATGAAGACATTTCTCTAAGAAAGAAGGAGAAGAAAATAAGACAAAGACTCAAGAAGAACAAGAAATAAGTGTTTTGATGGGAGGTGCCGTTCTTCCATTACAGTCAAACTGAATTGAATTCTTTTGTTTCGACGTGACTCTCTTTTCCTTTCAGGCGGAATTGGTTTATTCCAAGATATTGTCTGTGCCGGATAGTTTATTTTTTGGTATTACAGGAAATTCGCTATGCCTTAAACTTTGTAAAAAAAATTATTTGGTATTTAATTATTTATTTATAAATTATAAACCCAATTCAATCTTAATTTGAATGTATAAAAGTATAATTAAGTTTTTAGTACATATTAGGAACAAGTACAAGGTGACCGAGCTCCACTTGTTTAACTTTTTATATATTATAAGTACTGATCTTTAAATATAATCACATCGTATACGAAATGTGTAACATTATTTTGTAAGTATTTTGTACGTGTTGAAAAATAGCCTCACCCATCACCTTTGCTCTCAGCTGTGAGATGCAACCGAAGAGCCTAAATATATTAGAGCAAGAGCCCGCGACGATCTTTTTTCTTTTTATAGTAATTTTTTGGCGAATTTACAAAAATACTTCTTCAAACAGTAATATTTTAATTGGATCTGGCGTCCAGTCTATTGCGATCTTTCACTGCAATGAAATTTTCCGATACATCCAAAAAACACATAATACCGAGTAAATGAAACATGAACAGTGAAAGATTGCAATTTACCGGACGCACTATTTCACTCGCACCCGCTTGCATGTATATATACCTCGCGCTCGCACCTACGGTAGACTTTTAATGTGTCTCTAGGTGTAAGAACTATCAAAACTTTTCAAATACTTTATTACACTAAATGTGACTATTTTAAATAATAAAAAATAAACGGTACCAGGAACTGGCACATACTTTCTCACAAATACATTTAAATTACTAAACAGATTCACTGTGACTTGTAGGGTGGGGTAGGAGAGTTTTTAATTTTTTTATTAAAGTTGGAGATTAACTAATAAATATTATTATTATTATTATTACTATCTAGAGAGAAAACTATTCGATCGATTTCGAAAAAATTTGCACCAAACACGTCAATTAGGTCTTCATAGATGCAAGTAAAATGGTTTTGAAATTTTTTTTAAACAACCCGCTTTATGGCCAAAAAACCCCCAAAAACGGTTATTATTATTATTATTATTAGCTAAACGAGAATTTTTAGAAAGATGCGGGTTTCTGTATATGGTAGGGCACATTAAAGGCTACAAATAAGCCAAATTTTATCAAAATCGTTAGAGCCGTTTTTTAATAAAAAAATAATAACTGATTTTTTGGGGGTTTTTTGGCCAAAAAGGGGGTTGTTTTTCAAAATTGTTCAAAACCCTTTTTCGTGCATCTATACAGGCGTACTGGACATGTCTGGTGGTCCCAAAACGGATATTTCCACAAAAATCTCAACATCGATTTTTTTGCGATCACTATACTTTCTCTATACTATAGTATAGTGAGAAAGTAAAATAGTCTTGAGGTTTAACAACATTTTTTTATTTGCTATAATTACAAAAAAATACTGTAAATAATAGAAAACATAACTTATTATGTATCATTTTGTTCGGAATAAACCAGAGAATTAGGAAAAAATTGTTAAAAGATTAAATAAAAATTGTTTCATTGAGTAGGCCTATTTTTAATATAATCGGTCAGAAAAATCAATCGATTATTTAGTTTTGTAATGAAATTAAAAATAAGAATAATAGAGTTTAGAGCTTTTAAAATACTTTATTACACTACATGTGACTATTATAAATAATTAACAAAATAGTCTTGAGGTTTAACAAAAAATTTTTATTGAGTAGGCCTATTTTGAATATATTAGGAAGGTCAAAAAGAAAAAAAAATTGTTTTTTTTTATGAATTTAAAAGTAGTAATAACAATGATTAGGGCTTGGAAAATACCTTTTACAGTAAATATGTTTAAATAATTATGTCAAATGTATTTATTAGACCGAAAACCATAGATTCTAAACTCGTTTAGGAATCATATTAAAACTTGTGTCGGAATGAGTCCGACAGTGGAGCGCGATGGCAAATTAGTAATGTCGGACTTAGTTCGCCTTTGGAGCGCCAAAGGTTAATGTGTCTGAGAAGGTGTAAGAACCATCGAAACTGTCTGATTTCTGAGAAAACATCTTTTAATAGTTCCTCAAGTAACATATATAAAATTCAGCTTTTATACTATAACTTAAGTATAATTGTAATTCATTATAATTTAAGGGTGTCTGACAGGGGGTTGCAACTGTACTAAGTGTCTGACAATATACGACGTGATTTCTAATATTATTTCAAATAAAATATGAGAAAACTGAGCTTTATACTTTAACGAATTTGAAGTGCAATTTTATACACCTTTGCTACCTGTTACGTGTCAAAGCCACAGTGATGCAAACTTCATAGTCGGGGATCGTTTTTACCTGTATTAGGGACATACATACATAAACTTTCAGGTTTTTTGACATAAGGAACGCCTGATCGTCGCGGGCTCTTGGACTATATATTTTTATTATTGTAGAATTAACCACAACGTCAAATCTGTGCTTCAGATATGAGTCATTCTTATATTAAAGTTTACTATTGCCTTATCAATTTATGAAAGTTTTAGTTTCTTCTGAAAAATTAAATTCTGAAATCTAGTATAAATATATTAATAATTATTTAAGGATTAATCATAACCTTAAATCTATGTTTTAGAAACGGGGTAAGTCTATACTAAAGTTTAATATTTTGCTATAAATTTAGGCCTAGTTTAAATTTCTTCTGACAAGTTAAATTATTGCAGAATCAACCATAAGTTCAAATCTATGTTTTAGAAACGGGGCAGGCCTATACTAAAGTT
>JAGFPH010002530.1:35456-60232 GCA_018207615.1 Philaenus spumarius | reverse complement strand
ACCATCAAAACCCTTCCTCGGCTTGGTTAGAGGAAAATATTGTTCTGCATGCCCACGTAGTACAGAAAATCTGCCAACTACCCTCATTTACTGGTGATGGTGATGCAATGAATATACAATTAGCAAATCTCAGTTCCCGGGAAAACTGACCACTAACAAACGACCGACGAGCACCCTAGACTAGACGAAGATGGGCGGACATAATTTTAGCCATTAGCCTAGTTTATAAAAACACAAAATATGTTTCCAAAAAGGCAGAAAAAAAGCCTAATTTAAACTAAAATTAATATAATACGATTGTCGAAAAGGATATTTTAAATACCATTGACAACTATATGAGACCTCCTCAGAAATAAAAATTGTATTAGAGGTTTTAAATTTTTTAAATAACGAATTTATACAAATCAGTTTATCATTACACGACCTCAAGAAAATCTAAATTGTTGGTGTAAGAAACAAAATGAACATTATTTACCTAAAATTTTATATTTTTTCCTGATAAAAATTTTGTGGCAGCACAGTTGTTACTTGGTTGACAGATAGAAAAGTGATAAACCTTCTAGTTTTCTTAAAAACACAGACATGCCGCTAATTGTAGTCATAAATCGTTAAGACTGTCATTTCCATAGGCAACGTACTTTGAGTAAACTAATCAACATCCGGATGAGTCTGCGAAATCCACTCGCCATCATTGATTCCTCGCTTACTTTACTGGGACCAAATGGTAACCGATTAGGACTTTCGTAGCTATAAATAAACAAATTATTGATTTTCTAAGTAATTTCTGTATATTGTTTTACAAATAGATATGATGTTAAGAGTGAAGATTTGAATAAAACTATGGGTATACTTACATTTTTATTTCATATATTTAAGCTTAAAAAGCCTAAAAAATCATGAATTTGCACAGATATTTCGGTACTAATCGGTTAACGGGGAGGCCACTCATTTAAAGACTGTTGGAAAGCTTACAATACTAAACAAATTTACTAAGTTCTAACAAATTCTGAAATATTATTGAAATTAGGCGGAAAGAACTGTTTTGGCGGGTAAAATGTCAATATATTTTAGAGCCTTATATTATTAAGGCAACGAAACATCGTAGAGAGAAAAACAAAATATCAAATTATTTGTCTATCAGTCGTCTATAATGATCAATCTACAAAATTCACAAAAGTATAAAATTATACAAAATTTTGTTTTTTAGTAAAATTTAAAACCAATTTTTCTCGCCCCTCCTTAAACCTACAACACACACTGTGCAATATAATTACTACAGATTTACTAAGTTCTAACAAATTCTGAGATATTATTGAAATTCGTTTAAAAATACGCTCATTAGGCCGAAATCACTGTTTTGGTGGGTAAAATGTCAATATATTTTATTTAAAGGTAAAATATGATTGCTCACAACACATATTAAGCATACAACGTAGTGGAAAACCTAATATACTTTCTTTTGCTATATACTTAGCCTATCATGTTTAAGAGTGTGCCAGCACTGTTTTTTTTGTCTTCAAATTTGTAGACTATTACTTTCAAAATAAAGGGGGGGAGGGTGTAATTTAGCAAAGTTTTCGGGAAAATATTGAAAGCTGCATATTATATATAAGCAAATATAAAATAGTAAAATATCGATTTGTTGTACCTATATTTGGTACCTACAATTCATAGTAAAAGTTATAATATAAATCATAGTAAAATCATATTATTATGTCAATGAAAGCATCGTTTAAGAAGTATTTCACAATTGCATTACACCACAATGCCGAAAATGTTAATGAGTCATTACATAAAAGAAAAGTTAGAAGCCATTTAACTAAAGTAGCCTGATACACATTTTTAGGACAATACATAAATGTGAAAATTAAGTTGCTGACTTTTTACATTTTTATCATTTTTCTAACAATCTTCTTTTTCCTAATTAATGCATTTGAATTTGCAATGATTTTTTAAAACTATTTGTAGCCTATGGGGCGGAAACAAAAACGACTCCACGCCGGCCGGCGCGGCGGGAGTGGTCTGTCAGTGTCAGCGGCGCGCATCGCCATGCCAGAATACATTACTGTTCCTTTCCTGGTATATGTAGTCACCGGTAGCCACCCCACCAAAATTCACGTCCGTGAGATTCCTTTCCTATTCCTGTCCTATTCCTTTCATGGTATGAATAACTGTACCTTATACGGTGTATTCAGTGGTAATTGTTAAGTGTTGCCACAGCAGCAAAAATGTCACATTACGTACTGTTTACTTACTTGTTAATAAAAATAAGTGGTAGAGCTCTTGCGTTTCTTCGTGAAGCCTGGATAGTGTAAGACGCGAAGAGGAGTGGGGAATCCCAGATCGGGAGGAGAAGTTTAAATCAAAGCTCAAGTGAACTATTAGTCTGACAAAAAATATTTGGGTATTATTGGTGGTGTTTAAACGGCAGTTTCTAAATTTCAAACTGATTATAAATCAAAGTTTCGTAAAATTGCTTCTTAATATAAATGATAACCTTATCATTAAAACAAATTACGTTTAATTTTATGAATACCACTCCTATGATTCTTCATTATACCGCTTATCTTTAAAAAATAATTCTACACTCACTTTTAATTTATTAAATAATACGTTTAGTAATAATAGCACACACCTACAAATAAAAAACTCAATAAATTAATAATTAACCCCTCTAACTGCCAATGTTAAATATTTTGGAGATTTTGCAAGCTTATTTCCTAAAAATTATAAAAAATAGTAATTGTATTCGAATCCAAAAGGTTCCATAGCTTTTTTATAAAAAAAAGTCCAAAGAATATATGTATAAAAAAAAAATTCATTGGTGTAAATTGTAAAAGTTATTAGCTCAGGAATTAAAAGAATGTTCAATTGAAGAAAATAAAATCGAACTTCATTCAGGTCTACATAAAAACCTTAAATGTTTGTAATTTTTTTCAAAATATGCAAAAGTTTTGTAATTTAGTTGTAAATAAAAGTGTATAAAAATATAATATATCAATTTAATTTTTTTTTTACAAAACAACCGTTTTAATGTTTCTACTACAAGACCACTAACAAAGGCACACATACAGTATAGTATTTTGAAAATGGAATTAAGAATATATACTTTATTCTCACTCACGCAACCCATACGGAAGATTCAAATTTTGTCCTATTCTAAAATATTGTATTTTCTAACGGTCAAACCAGTTCTGGGTGCTTTAGCTGACTGTAGAATGACTATATTTCATGAACAAAATCTAATAGCCTCCTAACACTAAAAATAAGGTTTAACTTATATCAATCGAGAGTATAGAATTTCCTCTTTACATCGATATAAAAAACTTTAAACAAATATCTCTGATTTTACATCATAATTATGTCAATTAAAAAATAGCTTACTTATTGGTAGAAAACTGTCTAATTTCAAGGGTTTCTAGAAATACTCCTATCTAAGAAAATATGAGAGTGACGAATGATTAGTTGGCAGTTTTAAAAAGTGCAATTATTGAAGAATCTAATGGTGTCCAGAAATTCTATTTAAAACAAGTTTGTCTGGATTTTATGATTCTTAGAAAAGAATGAAGTTGCGCGCTATTTCTTTTCGTTTTCTTGCGTGCCGTTAACTGTGAATACAACTACAATCTTAATACGATGATTACACATGTAAGTAAACGTTTTAGAAAACATTTTTAAATACAAAAATTGAAGTTTGAAACATTTACTTTCCAACGGTTCCTACTTTATTTAGATTGGAGGATTTTTATGTTGTCAAAGATTCAGAACAAGTGAGACTATTGTATTGAATGGTCTGCGATTGTGAGACTACTACATATAGTAGTCTGGCAGTTAAAGGGTTAAACTATATATTTACAACTCGTAAAACAAAATATTTGGCAACAAATTCACTACAGTATACGAGTAATCAAAATGTTTATAGAAATGCGCGTAACCGCGATGTTACTTGGTCGAGGTGACAGTGCAGACAGACCCTCCCCTCCTTGTGAGTATGCTCACTTACTCAACATTAAAGTTGAGTATGCAGGTTTGATGACATGGTGGAAAATGAATTGTGTTTTGTTTTTCATATTTCATAATACAACGTAACTAGATAAAGCCACAAACCAAGTTTCATCGGTACATGTTCATAAGTATATGTTTATAATGTTTTACTTATTCTCCATAATGATAACATTTGGATTGAGTACGTAGGGTTGCTGCCACAGGAACCAAAAAAATGCGGGTATTTATGCAAATACAATAGACGACAACTAGATTAAGCCACATACCAACTTTCATCAGTCAGAATGTTATAAAATTTTACTTATTCACCTTAAGAATAACATTAAAACTAAATCTGTAGGTTTGCTGACATGGGGACAGAAAAAATAGATATGTTTATGCAAATATCAATAGATCTCAACTAGATAAACCAGCATACCAAGTTTCATAAGTATATGTTCAACATAAGCAAGATATCAAATTTGTACTTATTTACCATAAGAATAACATAGGATAACGTACTGTGTTTAGCACTTTCAATATCTCAGTAACCAATTGTTATAGAGCTAAGATCAAAACACAAATTGTTTATTTTTTATATTTGAAATTATGGAGCAAATTAAAATTTGATTTCCAAACATTTTACATATGAAAAGTCAGAAAACCCATTTTTGGGGTACAAACACCCCCGCAAAACCCCCTGCCGGAAGTGCAATCTATCTGGGTTTCAAACTTAACCAATTAGATGCTACGTTACACAATTGTACCAAATTTTATCAAGATCGGACCTATTTTACGAGAGTTGTTGTGCCTACGGCACACACACAAATACAGATATACATATGTACAATTTGTAACGAAATGTGTTTTTCGCATCTGGCAAACTCAAAACGATGGTCATGGGCTTAGATCTTACCATGCCACCTACGGTAATAGCTTCTTCCCTATAGAGGAAATTCGCTTAAACAATGACACAAATGTTTAGATTTAAAAAATCAAAGATACACTAAATTTACACTTCCTCCTAGGCTAATCCGTTCGTCTGCAATTCAGTTCAGAAATAACGTGAGCAGTACCGCGATTGAACAGATCGTGCAAGAGATTAAGAGAGTCTGTACTCTATTATGGGAAGGGGATGGCAAAAATCAGTCCACAAAACAAACTGCGAAAAAAATGAGCGACAACACAACTGTTGAACAATAGGGATTGACCGGAAGTGCAAATAAGGAGGGTACAATGGCCCTTGACGACCTTGAAGGTAGGGGCTAGGCACTGATAACACTTGCCGCACGACAACACTGATATTACTAATTCGGCAATCTGCGACGCATAATGCCTTGACACAATCAATAGTAATAAAATGGGAAGATCTATTCATCGATATTAAATTATTGTCTCTATAATGGGGGTTTTAAAAATAGTATAACAGAATTAATCATTTCTAGTTAAATACACTGTCCTCGTAAACACGTGAAAAATAATGATCCTCGAATAACCATTTACACTAACATGTCCTCGTATACAAAACACACTGTCCTCGTGTGCATATTGAAATCTCATGGTCCTCGGATGCAAACACAAAATCTTTAAATAATTGAAATAATAAGTGTGTTTAGTTCATACTAAACAGAGTTCATACTCTGTTTTTTTATTTAAGCTGATAATATATTCCTGGAATCTAAATTTAAAAAGTTATATTTAACCGGTGTCCTCGGATAGCCACGAGAAGGTAAAGTCCTCGGAAAGGGTGCCGGCCACGTATGTGTGTGTGTGTGTGTGTGTGTGTGTGTGTGTGTGTGTGTGTGTGTGTGTGTGAGGGTCGGTGAGGGTGTGTGTGTATGTGAGGGTCGGTGAGGGTGTGTGTGTGTGTGTGCACAAACTGTATAAGTTAGGTTATGTGAGTATATGTGTAGGGAGGAGTTAGAGGTATTAGCTTGTGAAGGCCTATTTAGTTATAAATATAAACAAATTAGGAATTGAGTTTTTGAGAAAATTTAATTTAGTAACACTTATTGTTTTAAACATTCTGTTTCATTTAAATAAGGTAGGAAGCAATTTGTTTCTTTTAATTTTTAACCTTATGTAAATTTATTGTTCATTTTACTGGGTTCGGTCGGCTGCGATTTGTCAACTTTAAAAAATTTAAATAAATTGTATAGTGATATTTTGAATGTGTATTTATGTTTAAAGTGTAGATTTAGTATTAATTAGTTTTTAAGTTTACACATAAAGCTCCTAGCATGTTTCTAGCCTCAGGGTAGCATTTACTTGTTTGTAGTTTTAAGTTTTTTCTCTATATTTGTATATTGTATGTTTGTTCATGGGGTGTCCCATTAAAAGGTTTATACGTATGATTTTGTATAGCTTGCCCATTAATGCATCGATCTTTTTAAATTTACCCACCCCACATTAGAGACTTTAAAAATGTTCTGCGACAATTTTAGCAGTACAACACTTGCAGAAACAAAATGGTTGAATAATAAAAAAATGTATTAATTTTCTACCTGTGTAAATAGGTATTTAAATTATACTTTACAGATTTTGTAACAAAATTTAAAATATGAAATGAAATTAAATTATTATAGACTTTGTAATAGTTATTTGTGTAACTAGTGCGCAAAGTGACACTTTGCTGCACTTGAGAGAAATCTTTACGCACGAGCCGCAGGCGAGTGCGGAAGGTTTCTCGAGTGCAGCAAAGACACTTTGCGCCCGTGTAACACATTATATTTTTCCTACAGTTACTATAAACCATATAAATAACAGGTAATTGTATATAAAGGTGAACTTTTATTATGCATAAAGGTGAACGTTTAATGATACCTGTTTTGCTGTTTCCGCTATCTCTTCTGGTGTATTATTATAATCATAATCACTTTCACTCTGTTCATTATTTGCAAACATTTTACTTAGGCCTATAAACAAACACTCTTATCTATCAAATACTCAACAACAGGATATAGGTTAAGTTATAAGTCCAAAGCGTTGAATGACAACAATGCACCATTTGATCGATTTAGTCACACAGCTGATCGAGTTAGTAGTGTTGCCAACTTGTTTTCAAGAGAAACGTATTACGTGCCTTATACATGCACACTATTTTGTGTTGTTTGGTTGAAATTCTGGAGTGCGGGAAAGTAAAATGAGTGCGGGAAAGTGAAATGAGTGCGGGAAAGTGAAATGAGTGCGGGAAAGTAAGTAAATGCAGGAATCAGCTACTTTGCGTACTATAATCAGTGCAAGAAGACCCGCTTTGTCAGGTAACTGTAGGAAAAATATTTTTATTGTCACGTTCTAATGAGCTAAGACATTTTTTTTTTTGAAAACTAGGATATAACATAGTGGGAAACATAAAACCAAAGTCTAAAATGACTTAAATTGTAATCCATACATAGCGACACACTGGTAACGACGAACAACAAATGATTCGTACGCTTTAAAAAATAAATCCTGCGGTATCTGTAATTGCGGTTCCTGCTGTATCCTGCGGTTCCTCTTCAATTGCCTCTTTTCAATCCTCATCATTGTTGCAGCTGTATGAATAAACATGTTCGTTTAGGTAGCCCCATAAAAATAAGTCACACGGATTTAAATCTGTGGATCGAGGTGGCCAATCCAAAACATTACTTCTACGACCAATTAAACGCCCATTAAGGTTGCCATTTAGTAAATCCTATAAAGGTTTTGCAAAATGAGATGAAGCAACATCGTGTTGGAATATTGCTTGGTTCATTTCTAGAACCATAAAATGAGGCAAGACATGTTGATTTAAAATTTGGACATGCATAGTTCCAGACATTGTACCGTCCGAAATGTCGTAAGATAAAACCCCGTTTACACCTACGTCTTTCCAAACAGTTATGCCTTTTGATTTGAGTACAGTCCCTTCAAGATTATTGGGATTTTTGGTGTTGTAATAATTTACAGATATGCCTATTCACTAACACCATTGCGGTAGAAAGTTGACTCGTCTGAGAAAACAATTCAAACATATACTGGAATAAAATTCCACTCTTTTGTCCGGATCATCCTCAAGTAAATTATGGACTTGGTGACTTTTGAAAAATGTTATACTATTTTTTAAAATAATTCTCTCTACAGAAGACTTTTTGATTAAAGTTTCAAGTTCAACCTTCCTCAGTGATTTCGGTTTACCAGGAGAGCGGAGTATTGATGCACATAAAAGTTCTACTCTTTCCTCATTGGATCTTCTAGAGTAATTTTTTACAACACTACCAGTTACTAACAAAAGATTTTTGCCTTTAGTTATTGTTGGATTGCTAGGTGGTTCAACTCCTGGGTAGGCAACCTGAAATTGTCTAACTGTTTCTCTAATATCACAAAAATCAAGAGCCCACGCACAACACTTTTCTTTTTGTTCAACAGTAAAAGCCATTTTGCTAATTTCAAATTCAATAAAAACTGAACTAGAGAAAGTTAGGTTATGTTTTGTTTAAGGTTGAACCAATATTGTTTTACCAAACAGCTGTTCAACAATGAGCGTTAGAACTGCAAAGCAGTAAAAAATCTAGTACCAACTTAAGAACGTTTTTTTTGGAGGAAGAAAATTAATACATATTTCATTATTCCACAATTTTGTTTCTGCAAGTGTTGTACTGCTAAAATGTCCACTGAACTTTTTAAAGCCTCTATTGTGAGGTGTGTAAAGTTTGAAAAAGATCGATGCATTAATGGGCAAGCTATACAAAATCAAACGTTTAAACCACTTCATGGGACAACCGGTACATTTTTGTAAAGAAAAAACGGAACAAATGTTTTTATTTTGTAAAAGAAAAAACAAAGTAATAAAGAAATTGAATTCATTCATTAATACATCGTATTAGCGAGAGTTAAATTTAGAAGTAAAACAAGGGGTATAAAATAGTCCTAATATTTCATAGTGGGGTGGTCATAGTTTCTCCTTTTCTCTCGCTATTTATATCCCCCATCGTGAAATATTAAAAAAATGTCTTTTAGCCCAAGTTTTCTGTTTCTTTTCATTTTTGAAAGATAGTTTTTGAACTTATACGGTTCTTTTTTTAATTTTAAAATTAGAGGATGTGTATACATTTTCAAAAAAAAAAAGTTCTTTGCTATTTATTTTTATTTAAGGTTACTTTAGTGAGGATATCTGAAATACCCATTTTGTTGTTGAAATACGCGCTTGCTCTTAGTGCCTCATATACAATAATATTATATGAGAGAAATCGAATTGAAACTTTAAATAATTAAGTCAAGCCAAAGTTTGTTCCTTTACTAAACCAGGTTAATAAGGTAGTTAAATATGTTCAAATAAATTGAATAAATTGAGTTGTGAAAGTTAAGTTTTAATTATTATTTAATAATTATTTCTAGATTATGTAACTACGTCTTAGCACAATAACTACGTATTATGTAAATTTAATCTTAGCACAAGGTTAAAACCAGCTTTGTGCTGTACAAGAACTTTTGCAATCAAGTATTTCCATTAAAACAAATTAGATGAGCTAATTTGAAAGTTAATTTGAAAATAATATAAACAGTATAAATAAGTTTTTTTAAACTTTACGGAATTTTGAATTGTAAAACGAGGGTACAGTATGTAACTTGAAAATCAGACTTTCCTGTAGAAGTTGTCTGACGCCAATTTATTTTACATGACTGGAGCACTTACTTAGACTATGACACATTTTATTGTTTTAAATTAAACATATTGTAAATGAATATTGAAATGTATTACCTGTTATTTAATTAGTAGTAATAACATAAACTGTAATACTGGCATTTTTCAATACTTAGGAACGATCGATAACTAGTATTATTAAGTATTGCATAGCCTGTATAACAAAGAAAACAGTAAACGTTCAAATAGTTCGACCCCACAGCAAAACCGCTGACGTGAGTTGAGCGAATTTACAAAATTAAGTTTATATGTTTTAGGGTTTCAACCAATTACTTGGGAGATTGGTTAACTCACGAAGGCGTTCGATAGCTGCCTGCGAGTACGAAATATATTAGTAGAAATTTGTCTCCACCTCAGCCTCCAGCCACGGTTATTTACCGATTCGATTCGCTCGCTGCAGTCGCGTCGGCCTCCTCGCAAGGAATTTAACCGAGTACTTTTATGGTATTTTACGTTTTGGTCGATTGTTGGGGAACAAGACGAGCTATAAAGTTTTGTAAAAAAATATAATGTACAGAATAATTTCCTATATTTATTATATTGGACACATTCTAAAGAAAGTTTCATTGTGGTATGGAAAATCTCAAAACTTTGCTACTTCCTGTCAAAAACGCGATCCGGTTGTAGGATTTTATTGCCTAACGAACTCGTCTGAGCGGCTTAGAAAACCAACGTGTGTACCAAATTTGGACCAAATCGTTCTTAAATGTGGCGGTTATAGTGTGAACATATTAAATTTGAATAAATATTCCTACTCTGCTATATCTAAATTGTGCTCCTTTATTTGTCCAACGTCGATGAAGAGGAAGACATCCGAAATTTTCTTGCTGCGTACCATACTTAATTAATTTAGACGACAAAATTTCGAAAAGGATGTGTTGTTTTTAATGAATTAATAGAAAATTTAAATGGAAGACATTGGACTAAAGTAAGTATTTTTGCAGCAAAACATGGTCATATAGGTTTAGTAACCAATGAGTTAATTTTTAAGTTATTCGTTTATTATATTATTATTCCTTTTACTTTCTCACTATATTATAGTAAGCCTATAGACGAAGTATAGCGAACGGAAAAAAATCGATGTTGAGATTGTTGTGGAAATATCCGTTTTGGGACCAAAATTATTAGCTATTGCCAAAATTCTGAAGTAATGTATCAGCTTGTATGGCTTCTCAGGTTGAGTGGGCAATACATAGTATATCGTCTGATATTAGATTACCCTTGAAGTATCCATGGAACTACCGAGGCTATTATAAGGTTTCAAATCCTCAACGCCGCTTTGTATGCAACTGGAGCGCGTGTTTATTTAACTAAGCATACAATTTGTTGCTTGTAAGTTTAAATTCAAATATTCTTCTGCAAATCATTTCGCGTAAAATATCCATAAAACATACGGCCAACTTTAAATCCTTATATATAATACGTGAAGCAGTTTTTTGTAAACACAACTCCTCCCTTATTTCTGGACCAAATTTAATGTTTGAGTTGTCAAAAAATTCGTCTCATTTCTAAGTTTTGCAATAAGGTTTTAGATGACAAAAATTCTTATCCTTAATGGCGTGAGCTAATCTCAAAGGTCAGGTTTTCCCCACAAGATTAACATGGGACGAATTTAAAAACCATTTCTATACAAAACAGCTGTTTATAATAAGAAACAAACTAATCCAGCCGCTTTTGTACAAGTAAATAATGATTTTTAACCAACAGATATTACAGTTGATTCGGATGTCCAGCTTTTAGTACATACAAAATAATATTTTAAGTAAGGCCTATTTTGAACCAACACATGTTTCAACACACACAAACCAATAAAAACTTGGGTAAAGGAATTTTAAAATAAGAAAAAACTAGCCTATGTTACATCCTAATTAAAAATAAACTAGGGGCTCTGCCCCTGGACGCTCCGCGTCCCAACCCCGGCTCGGCCTTCGGCCTCAGATGGCTGCTTCGCTTCGCTCGCAGGTGGAAAATTCGATAAAGAATCTCGTTAATCTTTTGCTCGTTTGTACATAGGTGACCGAGCATAAATTAGCTGTTTTATTTGGCAGCTGACTCAAACTCATTAAACATTATCTCCATAAGATTAACATGGGAAATTTGAAGGATTGTATTACCGGGGCTCCTTCTCGGGTGAATAGCGGCTGAACGGATGATAATATATTATAAGACTTGACATATCTGTGAATGATTATGTTCAGTTTTTGATCCAAATTAGCTGTTTTATATATAATAGGTTTGTAACAACCAATGTTTGAATTGAATTAAAATATAGTTAGCATTTTTCGTTGATTTTTGTTTGTGTTTGTTTTTAGTTTGTCAATGTAACCTCAAAAAGGTAATACTACATTTGATACTGATTTGATCCAAATCAGTTGTTGATCAAAATCAGCTGTTTTAAGCTTTTCATACGAACAGCTGTTTTTGTGTCCTTGATAAAATCAAAAGAAATATTTCTTCTTCTTCCTTAAGATTGACCTTCCATAAGATTAACATTGAAACTTTGAGGGCCACTGGGGCGTAGCCCTAATGTCCTAGGACTTCGGTAAATGCTTGATGACATATCTACAGGTAATAAGACACATTTTAAAACAAAAATCATCAAAATCGGTCCATTAGGAGAGGCTGGGCGATTGGAAATAGGTTTTGACCAAATTCTTTTAATATATATAGATAAGACATATAGTAGACCTATTTGTTGATAATATACGGTAATTGATAGTGAGTTAATTTTTGGTTAGGTTTTTTATTAAATGTAGGCCTACAACTGAGCTTTTTCTGGGTTCTTTTAACCTTTATTATAATTGTTGTTATAAAATATAGAAAAATAATTTGATTTGAACCAACATGATTTACCATATTAGTTTTGAGGTTATTGTTAATCCTACCCCCTTTATTATAAATAAAACATGACGTATGTTTTTTTAAGGTTCCATCGGGGGTTGGCGTGCGGAGCACGCAGGGGTCTCCCCTAGTTAATAATTATAAGTTGTTTTTAGCAAAATAAATGTAGATATAAAAGAAGAACTCCCTACCTACTGACTGATTCATAATCAACTTACAGCCAATCCTATGATAGCTAGAACTTAAATATGTTTAGGATACTACTACTTAGAAGTACACTACGAACTAATTTAGCCAAATATTGATTTTATAGGTTAAAAATGTTCAAAATACGGGGTTTAACTCCCAGCTCTATAACAGGTAAAACATCTGAATTGATTCCAACGCTTATCAACACAATTCTGGGTGTGGCCTATTTTGAACCAACACAAGTTTGTTGAATGCATTTACACTCATTTCCATAACAACCAAATTGTTAAAATTATTTTTCACAACAAACAGTTTGTTTAGGTTACTGTGTAATTCAAACATCTGTTGTTACATATTACAAATAAAATTGCTGATTTGGAACATAAGCTTAACACAATTTTAGGTTAAAACCTATACCGAACCAACAGACGTTTCTTGAAAGCATTTGATTCATTGAAATGTAAACTTATATAGGCGCAAAAGGTTTAAAAAAAATGTTTATACATGTTTGTATAGCAGAGTTTATAGTTTTCTTGTTTGTTGCTGGAGGGTGAATCGGATTTTACCGCCACGCGTTTCACCATGCGTTTTGTGAAAAGCTCTATTTGTGAAACGCTCTTAATGTGAAACGCTCCTAAAGTGAAATGATCTTAAAGTGAAACGCGGTTAATGTGAAACGCTCCTACAGTGAAACGCTCTATTCCATCTATTTGAAAAAAGTTTTGGTCTTGCCGAGATTCGAACCAGCAGAGTCCATCACCACAGACTATAGCTATTTAGCCTGTTAGGCCACAAACGCATTGCTAATTTAATATATTTGAGTTGATTATATAAGTGTAACAGCCTTTTCACACCGCGGTTACACTATGTCACGTGACAGATTTTTTAAAAGACCTGTTTCCATAGTTTTAAATGGTGCAATTCACACCGACCTCGCAGAACCCCACAGACGCTACAGACGTCGACAGACGAATCTGCGGGATCGCTCCGATAGCGATCTTTTCAAACATCTGTCGACGTCTGCGGACTCGCGCATGCGCACTGGCCCGCTAATCCAACACGCACTTGACCACACTCTGTCGCTTAGTTTCGTTAACTCTTTACAAGTTGCTGTATTGTTAGTTTTTCGTTATTTGTTATGGAGCAATTAATCGAAGTTGTCAGTTAATTTGTTCCCGCCCAGTGCTGTGGAATGTAGATTTGGAAGAATACAGAGATAGCCATTTTAAAGGAATAGTATGGGGCGAAATAGCAGAGGAACTGCGATAAAATAATAAGTAGTTAGTTTTTGTACTGGTTTAAGCTAAAAAAAAACTTTTGTATAGACAGCAATGTAATATTTATTTTATTTCCTCATGGTATGTTATAAACAGTTATTTTCATAATAACCCTCCACAATAGTCAATAGCGTGTAGTTTAATATTTAATATTTAATAGTCACGTTTGGCGTTAATATTTATTACGCTTACATCAATATTAATATTAGCATAAATATGTATTATTTCTACTCTTTAATATAAAATTCAAATTCAACTTAGAACAATATCCTTCAAGGCTTTAAAACCAAGACTTTAAAAAACAGGCATGTTTAATACAAACTGGCATTATTTTTATACAGAAATTACTTTAAAAAATGTAAATATAAAATAATGTACATAATGTATACAAAAATAATGATACAGACATAGATATATACAGTGTGCAACAGTAGAACAGCATCTGAACTGACTTGATAGAGCTGCAACGAAGTCCCAATACCTGACAATCTTCTGTGGCGGTGTGAATTGCACGTCTGTCACGTGACGTCACGTGACATAGTGTAACCGCGGCGTGAAAAGGCCTTAACAGATTGTCCTACATCATAGGCTTAATCTGTTAATGTTAATGCAATGTATAGTTTAGTTAGTAATACCTCTGAAATGGACATTGTGCTTCCTCTTTTCGCAATTTATGTTAATTAATAAAGTTACTCTTCTCCCGTGTAGTCTTAAGCACACAATTACATTTTTGATCATAAAACCAAACTGGAAAATTTAGAATCAGGCAATTATTCTTTACAACCAATCGTTTTTTTATTTATTTTTTATAGCAAGCACAAATAATGAAAAAGGCTTACTATATCATAATTCAAACATCAATCACTATTTAAACTATAAAAGTGTATTCTTGTTAGGACTATTTGACCAGTTTGAAATTATGCTTTACATCATCACATGTTGGTCATATTATGTATGACTTGAAAGTTGTCTCTCTTCTATATAGAAAAAATCTCTGTCCTAATCAATCCCAACTCCCGTGAAAATACCATAGTATACAATAATCTGTTTGCATTTGCTTCTCCGCTGGGGTTGAGTGACGTTATTTTATAGTATTAATACTTATATTTTAATTTGAAAAAATATGATTTGAATTACTTTTCTACCTTTGAAAAATATAAATCTAATTTAATAAATTTACTATGTTAGTTAGGCGGTATCGGTTCTTAAACTAGTTGTACATAGACGGTATTGGTTCCTATGCATGTTGGATAGGCGGTATTAGCTAGTAAATCGAATTATTTAAATGTAAATATTATGTAACAAGCCAATTATTGTACTTAAGGGGAAATAAAAAAAATTCATTCATTCATTCAAATAATTTTGTAGATAGGCGGTGTTGGTTCTTAACAAGTTGTAGATAGGCGGTATTAGCTAGTAAATAACTTTGTAGTTACGCGGTGTTGGTTCTTAAAAAGTTGTAGATAGGCGGTATTGGTTCTTAATGCATTTTAGATAGGCGGTATTAGCTAGTAAATAATTTTTTAGTTACGCGGTGTTGGTTCTTAACAAGTTGTAGATAGGCGGTATTGGTTCTTAATGAATTTTATTTAGATAGGCGGTATTAGCTAGTAAATAACTGTAGTTAGGCGGTGTTGTTTCTAAGCATCCTGCTTTGGGTAGATTGGCGGTTTCTTTTCAGCGCGATTGTGCTGCTATCTCATTTTTTTTTCAGCCAAACTACGTCCTTTAGTTGATGCGGGAGATCCGGTAGAATGCGCTGGTATCAATAACTCAATTTCGCTAAAAATGTAAGTTAGGCGGTATTGTTTCAAGCGACGATATGCATAAAACCGTATCTTTCAAAAAATTCTTGTTTAGCTTATAATAATAGTAATAACTGATTTTGGGGGGGTTTTTGCCAAAAAGGGGTTTTTTTCCAAAATTTTCCAAAACCCTTTTTCGTGCATCTACACAGGCCTAATATACGTGTTTTGTGCAAATTTGTTGGAAATCGATCGAATAGTTTTCTCTCTAGCCAATAATAATAATATTTAGTTAATCTCCTATTTTAATCTCACCTCTCCTACCCCACCTACAAAATTATGAAGTCACAATGAATCTGTTTAAATTTAAATATGTTTGCGAGAAAGTATGTGCCAGTTCCAGTTACAGTTTATTTTTCTTATTTTATTGTGTGATTCTGCCTTAAACTACACGCATCTAAAACACAGTGGGTAAGGTGCGCGAGATTTCATTCGAATACCCACGCAAGAAGTGCCGAACGGGCTATAAGAAGTTTTCAGTTCAAAAATGTTTATTCCTTGAGGGATTTTAAGGAATTCTAGGGAATTTTATAGAAACTTCCTAGGTTATAGAAACAGTTGATTTTATGGATTGCTCTCTTTGAATTTGTTAATGATTTTATTATTAGGGAATGCTTATATGGAATTTACCGAAGAAATAAATTAAATATTTATTTTACTAACCAATATCCATTATTCATAACCTAAGAAATAAATAAAAGGTTGAATTTAATAATTTGGTTTTAAAATCGTTCATTTAAGTAGGTCTATTATTAAATTGTATGATATTTTGTTTTATATTTCTAAATGTATTTCAGGTATTTGAGTGAAATATTTAATTATAGGTATGAACTGTAGGGGCCTACATGTACTATACTTGAAAATCTTTAACAGCATACAGATTGGATACAGTTTGTTGTTTGTAGGAATAAGTAGATTCGTTTGAAGTAAACAAAATGAATTGAAAACAATAAAAAATGATTCAAACATATTACAGATGATTTCGTCCTTGATCTTGAATGCTTCAACAAAAATTAAGTAAATATCATAACGTGTTTAGCGAATGTTCAATATAATAGGCCTACGTAGTGTCGGGATTTTAAGAATTTCGTGCCCTCTTAATGACGACTGCCTTAGAAGCAGAACGCCCTTTTAGGTCTCAATTAACAATGCCCCAATTAATTGTCAACACCTTTGCAACGAAGCCCTTAATTATTAACGCCCTTTCACAAGTTTCCCTGGACGTTTCACTTCTTAGAAGTTTTCGGTAAAAACTTCATTGACATTTTTTTTATAACTATGAAATTTAATATACTGCTAACTAGATCAATGTTGTGTATTTATTCAATGATTAAGTCTTCACCTGGGCCGTGCCTTTAGGAAAAAATGTGTGTCTTCAATTATATTATCAGAACAAATGAAATGAAATTCATTTCATCCCTAATACAAGTTACTGATAATTTATTTATATTTAAAACTTCCTGAAAACAATATAGGTTAATAAAATAAATAACTCAATTATGACAAACTAGCTGACTCGTGCGAATATAATTTTCAAGTTAGGAGTGCTTACCTGATTTAATACGTTGGTTTATAACGGTTTACGTTTAATTTGATTGATTTGCGTGATAGGTTACACTTGCATATAGAATGTAATTCATCTAACTAACAGCTGATTTCTTAGGTAAACAGATTGTTAATAGATGAAGCCTTTAGGAATCATATAAACTTTCATAATATGAAATATGTTTAGTAAATTGTTTTAAGAAAACATTATTTTTACGCTATTTTTGTCTATTTTTCGTCAGTAGTAGGGAACATAAGTTTTAAAATGATGTTTGAATCAAGCATTTTGATTAAGAAGTAAGGGAGATATGGCATTGCCACAAAACAAATTTTTTGAAAAATAATATATATGTAAGTGAACTATTGGACTATTTTTTTGTCGATAGTGGTTAACATAAGCTTCAAAATTATGTTTGAATTATGAATTTTGATAAAAAATTAAGATAGATATGGTACTGCCACAAAAAAAAATTGTTGAAAAACAATATGTTATATAAAAGTGTTTTTAGTGAATTCTTAAGCTATTTGTCTATCAATTTTTGTCAACAGAGAAGAATATAAGCTTTAAAATTATGTTTGAATCATTATTGTTTTTAAAAGAGTAAAGGCCAACGCACACAGCAGCAGACGGACGTCTGCAGACGGACATACGAAAAATCGCTTTCCAGCTTATCAAATGTGCCAAAGCACACAGAAATCCGTCCGTCTGCAGACGTCTGGATGCATACGTTTTGGAATCGCTCCGAGGGCGATTTTTTGAACGTCTGCTTGCATACGTTTTGTATCTCGCATGCGCTACCTGAGTTTATCATCAGTTCCGCTGGAGGCTCTAGGGTTTGTTTACCAGTAATGAGCTGTCTGTTTTGTGTAAAATACGTTGGTTGTGTTTCCTTGTATTATTATTGTTATATTAGTTTAGGTTTAGTTTTGTTGTAATCGACATGGAACAATTAATAGAAGCAGTGAGATGTCACCGAGTTCTTATGGACCCACGTTTGCCTGATTACCGTGACACTATGCTTAGAGAAAAGGCTTGGAGCGAGATTGCAACTGGCTTGGGAAAAGAAAGTAAGTTAATATTATAGCAAAGATTTTTGTGTTTTAACCTTTATACATTTTTACCTCACTTAATTTTTGTACGATCCTCAGCTTATATTGAAATGAGTATTAAACATTATATAGATAAAATAAAAATAAAGTTTTGAATATACTTTCTGGGGTTTTGTTTGGAGCTTTCTTAGTACAATTTTAAAACCCTCTTTCTCTATAAATATTAAGCTTGCACATTATAGAGAAAGACACTAAACACAATATAGGTGCTTTAATAATCGTCACTGTTTTCACAAAAGGGCACATCTCATTTTTTGTCGATTTTGTCATTTTTTATCTTAACTATTATATTCCAGACAAAATCAACACAAGAATTATGTTACGTCAATCATTAAGACTTTTCTTCTATTGTACTTTCTCATAAAGCAGCGAAATTGATAATACTGCTTATGAATACATCGCTTTTTCTATACACTTAATGTATATGGGAAAATATACGAAGAGTCATCATAGGTAGTCATCATAAGTTTTAATAAATATTGTTGTTTTTAGGGGCGAAACCAACATCTTTCCTTACGCAACACCTGTGGATGAAGAAGGAACACCTGCTATACCTGATGATGTTGATGATGACGACGAGGAAGCAACCGTCAACATAAACGCTTCTGTTTTGGAACAACAGGGTTCTTCAACAGAACAATGTACTGAACCCATATACAGAGAAAAAAGACGTCGTGAGACGAGAGGAACAGATAAAGTTTTGCAATACTTGACAGAGAAAGAGAAACGTAAACAAGCAACAAAGCCACCAGATGAGTTGGACTTGTTTTTCGCAAGCATTACTCAGACTGTGCGTAAGTTTCCCCGCCATGTACAACTTCGTCTGAAAAGGGAAATACTAAATAGTGTCACCCTAGCTGAAGAGCAACATGTAATAAACAATCCTAGTACCTACAGTTCATCTATGTCGCAAACGACAAATTTAACTTTTCAGTCTCAACAATGGCACGAAACCAACCAGGATAAATGTGAGACCAACATGGTTTTTATGAACTTATGAATTATCTTTACAGTTGTAATATTGTAATTTCAATTCGACTATTATTTTATTTTTATGATTCATTTTGTTTTAGTATCTAAGTCACGTTTGCTTAATTAAAGAATAATTTACCTTATTTGGCTCCACCACGTGACTTCTTTGTTTCAGTTTTCCTTACGCGTTTCAGAGCTCGTGCCCCATCCTCATAGTATCACTCTCTCGAGATCGTCAACACATTAAAATATAAAAGTCACACAACATAATTCACAACACAAAGTTACAACACGGTGGGCACCGTTACACAGTTCATGGACGACTCACAGTTTGTGTTGTGAATTATGTTGTATGAATTTTATATTTTAATGTGTTGACGATCTTGAGAGAGTGATACTCTGAGGATGGGGCACAAGCTCTGAAACGCGTAAGGAAAACTGAAACAAAGAAGTCACGTGGTGGATCCAAATAAGGTAAATGATTGTTTAATTTATTTTTATATATCTAATTAGTGTTTTAATTCATTTGATTTTTGATTAAACTGATTACAAAATAAATTAATTTTGGTTTATACTTCCAACTTTATATAAAACCCATTGTGTAATTTCAGTGAAAGGTAAGAGTAACATTAATGGTTTATTTACGTACCTCAAACAGACAGCAAGCCTTTCCTTGGGAGTTATTGTCTCCCTCCAGTTAGTGTTTTTTTTCCTTATGTCTTGTTCCACAAACTCCAACACTTCGTTGAATTCTTCTTTACACAGTCTAAAATAACCTTTAAACTTTTCATCGTCCTCATCCAAATCTTGCATAAGATGATGGTATTCACCATGAAGTTTTCTTTTTTTATTAATCGGATGTACCCAATGTGACCTATTTAATACTGAATATAACAGCACCAACTCATCATCACTCGAATCATCGTCTTCTAGCCACGGAATACTTTTTGCGAAATTCGCGTTACACCACACAACATTATTTGACGCCATCTCACAGTATACTGAAAACGAGCAGGGGGAGAGGAAAGTAAGTTCTTGACTCAAAACATCTGCATGCGTTGCAAAACGTCTGTGGCTGTGTGCGTTGACCAAAACATCTGTCTGCATGCATACGTCCGTCTGCAGACGTCCGTCTGCTGCTGTGTGCGTTGGCCTTAAGAGAGATACGGCGTTGCCACAAATGAAATTTAGAAAATATGTATGTGAATTATTATGAATGAATTTAAACTTTTTATTGAAAACAAAATTAAAACCGTTAAACAAATGAATTTAAAATATAAAAATACACGAATTTACGTAACATTATCTTCATACTTAATTAACAACACAACAATTATATTATTATATGATTAACAATTTATTTAAAAAGTTACTAAAGTGAAAGATCGTATATTTATACAAATTAATTCAATGTTTAGATAATTTATTTCACTTTGAATTTAAAAGACGAATTTAATTTATGAAAATGACATACAGGCCTACCTATTTATGAAGTAATAGTATCTCTGGTATCTCCCCTCCTATACGTGTTTTCGGCTCCTGTATGGCTAGCTGATCTCCCCGTCCAATGGATGGTTGTTGGAATGGAGTGGAATACATTTAAGATATGATCTTATCTTCTTGAATAATTGACTGAATTTAATTGAGTTCGTTTGAATGGATAGTTTTTAGTTCAGAATCGTAGACCGTTTGCTCGTCGCGTCATACCGTAACAACTTGCGATTAATCGCAATATCACAATTGTAAAAACGTTTAAGTTAAATTGTTTTTCCGTTGAAAATACGTAATATTTAAGGAACAGTTAAGGAAGACCCACCGACCCATCTTTCGGGCCGTAAAACACTGTAAGTTTAACAGAATAACACTTGAATTAATACTTATTTATTCAAATGCGTGTCATCAACAAAGACGAAATCTTCAGTGAGCAAGCTGCAATAATCAAACTATAACTGAGTCATAGAAACGCATTTGTGAGTTCTGCGTTGAAGTTTTATTCGATCAAGTATATCTTTTCAGAAATCAAGCTCAATAATGATTTACTGTTAGGTTAGGATAGTTTAAGTGTTGTTACTCGTCCATCACTGAAGATGGCGTTGAAACTCGTTTGAGCGAATAAACTACTTAGTTATGAGATGTGTGTTCCAGTTTTGAAGAGTAAACTTATATAGACTCACCACGTCCAAAATAGTTGTATACATGTATGTATAGCAGAGTATATAGTTTTCTAGTTGCTGGGTGTAAATAGGATTTTACCATCACGCGTTTTACCATGCATTTTGTGAAACGCTCCTAATGTGAAACGCTCCTAATGTGAAACGCTCTATTCCATCTGTTTGAAATAAGTTTTCGTCTTGCCAAGATTCGAATCAGCAGAGTCTATCACCGTATACTACCAGCGCCTTAGCCGGTTAGGCCACGATCGCATTGCAAATTCGGTATATTTGAGTTGGGTATATAATGGTATATAACAGATTGTCCTACATCATAAATTAAAAAAATTAAAATAACACTATTCTCACTCACATAAGTTTAAGTATCAAACGCGTTTCAACGACAATGTCGTCATCCTCAGTGATACATAAGCTACAACTGACAGATTATAACTAATTATTTCTAAGTCTATGGTACATATTTGTACCCCTCTACAAGAGTTGGCGTGTCTTATTTGAGTGAGAATAGTGTTATTTTATAATACATCATAGACTTAATCTGTTAATGTTAATTCAATGTATAGTTTAATTAGTAATCCCTCTGAAATGGAAATTGTGCTTCCACATTTCATAAGTTGTGTTAAAAATAAACATTGTGCTTCCTCATTTCGTAAGTTGTATCATAGATCATGAATAATAAATAGATCTTGCATCCATACGGGGGCTGTGTGCCGGAAAAAAAGGTTGTCGCGAAAATAGTACATGATCGCGCCGCGAGGTAGCGCTAGGGAGAAATCATTGGTAGCATTGGTGTTTCATACAGCTTCCGTTGTTTCCCCAATAGATAACGCCACTATCGTCGAATTTCCAGTGGAACAAAATATTGCATTGGATCGGAGTTCTATTAGGTTATAATTATAAAAATACAATGGTTGTATTAAAAAAATGAACATTGTGCTTCCTCATTACGTAAGTTGTGGAAAAAGTTTAAATTTATCCCGAGTAGTCTTAAAAGCACAATTAAATTTTTTAAATGTTATCATATGTTCAACAGTTTACTCTAGTTTGATTATGTATACTTATAAATCAAATTAAAGTAGCAGTCTGAGATTTCGAAATAAAGTTTTGTTTAAGCTCATACGGTTATTCAAACTTTGCCAAAACCTAAACATGCATTTTTTATTTTTTGTCGATCTGCCATTTGTCCGGGCTTATCTCCGGAGTGGCAGAAATAATTTTGACGGTACTTTCATTCGCTTGCATAGGACTTCAGAGATTAATCTATGATACTTTTTATACCAGAAATAGTTACTGTTCCTATTTAAAAGTTTAAATTTTTTTAAAGTTATGGACAAAGTTAGGAGTTTTGCGATCGGACATGACACGAAATCATTAAAAATAAAACCAATGATTTGGAAAAGCTTAACACTTTGATCAGATCTTCTGTGTTTTAATTAACTGTATATTTTGGATCAACCGTTAAATATATATAAAAACAGTACGAAATATTGTATAATATATTTATTCATAGATATAAAACACCTCAAAACTTTATTTGTAATTTTATGTTTATTTGGGAGTTATGAATAACAAGCTGGCGGAAACAGGATTTTAGCGTTTGTTGGTGCATAGCTAATAGTTTACGTAGGCCTAAAAGGGATGCATAGATTGATTTGGGCGAAACTCACTGTTCGTTTAACTATCGTTTAAAGTAGTTTTTCTTAATTATGTGTAATGTTAAGGCACACTATTTACCGACAGTCCTTTTAATTATTTAATCACATCGAACGAAGCCGCATGTACCAGCTAATATTAGTATACATATTTCAAACTTTAATACCAGCAAAGTCTGCTTTAAAGACCAGAAAGTGTATCTCTCATAATTTAACTCGTTCTAACCTTTAAACAGATACGTGACGTTTATATTTATGTTAAGTAATAAGGCATCTTAACTTGAAGTAAGTTTTTAGAGTAAACTTGAATTACGTCTCGCATTTTATCACGGGAGAAAGAAATGTATGAATATTCAATTACATGTAAGATTATTCTCGTCAATAGAGAACGAGGAAGGCTTTTGCAGGTGGATATCAGGGCAGTACATGATGCAATTTGCTGAAGGGTAATTATCATATTCATGAGCCGTCGGGTCATGGATAATGTATGCAACGAATATAAACTTCGGAAAACTAAATTTTGTATTATTAGAAAATATAGGTCAGAAGATAACAACATGTAAATAATAGGGCATTGCTATAATATGCTCACACGTTACATCGTCTTGGCATATTATGTTATTTATATAGTTTGATAAATACGCGTATTGTAAACTATAGAATTTAAAAATGTAACCAGAAAGAAAACAGGTGCTGTACAATTAGGTAATTAACTTTTATTTTTTTTCGAAAAACTCCATTTTTCATTAAAAATAGATAATACTATTACGTTACACGAACATTCTTTGGGGAAAATACACATGTTGGTTTGAAAAATTAATCGGAGGGTTGTTTGTTAGCCAAATAAATCCAACAGCAGGAACAAGTTTTTTGACCGGAAGTATTTTTTTTTAGATTTTCGTACTAGAATGAAACTTTTTGAGGTTTATAAAACGAAATTAAATATATTAGATTATTATGCACATTTGTTTTTTTTAACAACCTTCTGCCCGTCTGGTTCCCCAAAAATCATACAAAAAATATCAACTCCTATAAAAACGATCGAAAGTCCGTACGTACATCTATATAAATAAAATCCAAATAGATCTCACTGACTCATCACGAAATCTCAAAAACTACAGAACGGATTGGAATTAAATTTGGTATATAACTTCCTCCAGGGCCCAGGGTGCTTTGTAAGAAAGATTTTCAAATAAATCTACATTTTAGGAGGGGTTTGGAGGGGTCAAAGCTACTAAACATCCCCATAAGGAATACATATTACATAATATATTTATTGATATATTTATTTGGTTAATATACTGCGACGGACTAGTGCTTCGCAAGGCGTGGAAAGTTTGAAATTTGCATAAATTTGTAAAAATCAGGCTTTCCATAACGGTCGACGAGTTCAGGCAAAGTCACGCGTTATCACCGATGACGACACTTGGCCTTGAACGAGTCCGAAACAGAAAATTAACTTTAAAATCCGAGATCTGATTTGTATGAGAAACCTGAAAAATTGGAAATTATGAATTCTTGGGTTTTTCAGAGTGGAATGCGTTGCACTCAACGTGTACGAAAAAACC
>JAGFPH010002530.1:11416-35446 GCA_018207615.1 Philaenus spumarius | reverse complement strand
GATCGTAATAATAAAAAAGGTGTTAAAGAAATGAAAGTTTAAAGTGGGAGGGGGGGTCGAAATTGCTCAAAAGCCATGGGAAAAGATATTTTTGAAATATAGAAAAGAAAACAAGAAATAAATGTGATATAGCAAATTGTGTGTATTTTAAAAGTTAATAAAAAAAGTTAAAGTTCAAAGGTGTAAAAACACAAGTAAAGTTAAAAGGAAATAAAATTAAAGTAAGACAAAATGAAAAGCAGATAAAGTTTTGTAGTAAAATGTGAAAGAAGTAAAAGCAATTTTTAAATAAAAGTTGAGAAGATTCATACCTTTTATGAGCTTTAGAAACTTAGTAAATTGTTTAAAAAAAATATTTTAATACAAAAATAAGGTGTTTAAAATTAATTGTAAAATCTCAACCAAGAGTATTTATAAATAATTAATATACAAGAAGTGTAAAGTATACCAAAACTTACAAACCTCAAAACCACGCATTTTGAGAGCGCATCAAAATGAAAAAGCGGCTAACACTTCAATTCTATAAAGCGACGATAGTGTGATAAAATAAACTTCCTGACACAGAAACTTAAAGCCATTTCCACGGGAACAATTGTGGAAAACTGCGGGCGTGCCCTTTACGCGAACGGAGAGTCGCATGGCAACCAATCGAAATCGAATAAAGAGAAGGAAGTATGTGCTAAAAGAAAAACTAACTCGCTAAAATAACAAATGCCCAGAAGGAAAGTTATTAAGGAAAAATGGAGAACAATAGGCGGAAAGTCAAGATGCAAGATGTGACGTCACGGCCCTACGCGCCAGAAAAAGTGGAAAGTAGTGCTAAGGTACCAACGCCCAGAAGAAAAAAGTATAAACTTTACAATAAATTAACATGGAAATCATCGTGAAATGAGAACGAGGACCACGCCTTGTTAGTTCTGAAAGGGTTATATAAAGAGATAAAGGGCTCATAGCGGAGGATTCTTAATATTGGAATATTTCTGCGACGAAAAGAGTAACTTACGCTGCTACGTTAGAAATTTTATAGTAAATTTCACCGACGTATAAGTACTACGGAAAATGTCACAGTGTTATTATTATTAAATATTAAATATTTTCAACTTAACATTTAACGAATATTACGACAATGAAACGCTTTGTTACGCTAGTAGAAGAAGATTTTAGGAGAATTTAAGGTTACCAGAATTAATTAATCTGTATTCTGGTAACGACTGAACCACCAAAAGTAACTTAATAACAAACCAAGGAGGATAAGAAGACCACATGGACCATTCTCGTCAATGAACAGAGCAACAGGGAGGCGGTAACCAACTACAATCAATCTGCAGCGACACCGAAAGACGCCAGACCTCATAGAGCCAAAATCTTACAGAAGCAAGCACGAGACCACCCGCCGAATCGGGAAATCAAGGAGTCCGACAGTTCCGAGTCCAGGGCCGCAGAAACAAAAGTTCTGTCAGATCAAAAAATTACGTTGTTCGCAATTTTTAATTAAATTGTCGGAGTTAAATTCAGTAAATTTATGGATACAGAGTTGAGATACTTCTATTGGTCAGGTTCTTATGTCTTGTTTAAATTGCACATCAAATAATATATTATTAAATTAGAATCAAGGTTGAACAAAATAAAAATCATTATAAAAGAATTAAATAAATTTCATAAAGGTAAAGTTGTATTAACTAAATTTATAACAAGAAGCTATAAATTAATTAACAAGGTAATAAAACATAAAAAATGGTTCTGCTTAAATTTAAAAAGTAAATATTTTGTTAGAGACTTAAAATTGCTTTTGTTTTGTAGTGGGAAGGAATCCACGGACATGTTTTATTTTAATATTGTAAATACATTTTAGATTAATATAGAATTGCAAATAGAGTTATTAACTTATATTATTAATACTATCCTCATTCTTAGTGTTTCCGATATTACGATAGATTATAAAAAGTGTTTAAGCATAAGATTTTTAAGAAGCACAAATAAGAGACAGAATATATGGTCAGTTCCATAGTATTCACGTCTCAGAGGTTCACAAATAATAACTACTGAGCTGATCATTTTATAAATTAACTGCAAAGTGAAAAACTGGAAGCATTTTAAAAATTATTGACTGTTAGGGTGATTATAAACATAGTCATCCGAACCAGAGGTTTATCGCCTAGTTCTTCCTGGAGGTGGTATTATCTCATTACCTTGTATGAAAACTAGTAGAGTATATAAATTCAAATTAAAAAATAATTACAAATTTGACGTTTACAAGAGAACGATCAGTAAAAAAATTGTAGTGTTAGATGCAAAGTTGCCGAGTCTAAAGTTGGCTCAAACACAATAAGCTAGTTTTCGTTACGATACATTTAACTTTTTGATTTGTCTATCCGTACTAAGCCGGATCGGACCAGCTAGTGAGTAACATATTATATATAATAAAAAAATAACCGCTGGTTTCACCCATCATTTGTAATACTTAAATAAAATCCAGTGTAGGTTATATATTTTGGGGTTATGTTTACAACTTCAATCATTATAATATCTTGTGAAGTTGATTTTTTTAAATATGTTTTATAGAACTAATGTGTGATATAATAAGTTATAAGATTTGCTTTGGTGTTATAAACTAAATATAAATACAACCTTTTTATAATCAATATATTCTTTTATACAAATTTAAAGATATATATCATATTCGTTTAACTTAGTAAACGTTCGTAAATCTTCGCATAACATATAAACATATTCGATTATTAATTTATTCACTATAATATTATTAACTTCTAAATCATTTTGTCTATCAATATGAAATAAAAAACAATTTAAATATAATATTTGTATCTTTCTTTAGATATGTAATAATGTATATAAGTACAAATTTTTAACAAATAGGCCTACTGTTTTACAATCATTTTAATTGTACACATTTACCGAGTTAAAAATCCCCGTCAGCGTAGTTAGGTAGGCCTAGATAAATTCAGTTGTTCTTAAATATAATGTATTTCTGGTGTGTATTTAATTAATTAATCTCCCTGGGATTTTTCACGGGGCTTACTAGTAATACCATAAAAGTACCATGTTAATATCACGTGAGGATCACATGTGGGTAGCTCAAGGGGTGCAAAATTCGTGAAGCGAGTTTGTCCGCTGCAAGCGCAGTTAAGAAGTCCATAAACCCAATGCCACAAAGGGCAAAATCGAAATGAAAGGTTTCCGTTTAGATATACTTCGTATACAACGGTAGCTTTTCAGCTCCTTGGTGAATAGAATACTTTCCCCATTACTTGGTTGAAACCATGAGACATAAAAAATTAATTTTGGAAATTCGTTCAACTTACGTCATTAGTTCAGCTGTCCGATTGAATTTATTATTTTTGCTTCCATTGATTTTGCACTCAGTTAAGTGTAGCCTATATTTTCAGAATATGAATCAATATTTCCAATATTTCACAATTCTACACAAATACCCAAACACATATCTTCTAATATGGAACAGCAGACATCAAGTAAACACCAGACTTTTCAATCAAAACACCGTTAAATAAGTTGTCAAAGTCTTTGCTTTGCGTGTGATTAGACTCGACAGAAAGTTTGGACCAATATTCACATCCTTTTGAAGTTTAAAAGAAAATTGCATAGAGATGCTGACATAAAACGTGAAATTTGGATGACTCAACTGAACTAAATGAATGCGCATCTAATATTCAATGAAATAATTAACTTTTAGAGATATTTATGTAAACCTATATTTAACGACAGTCAATAAAACGATAAAAATCAAGCTTTTGCGATAACCGTAAATTGTGCTGGTTGTTTGTTGAATGCTGAAAATATTAATTACTTCATTCGTGAAACCCTGCCGTTGTTAGGCTACATGTTATTTATTTGTCTATGTTACAGTTATTGGAAATTGCGTATCGAACATGATACTTCGTAATATAAGTTAATAATTCATACAAATATCAATATCATATAGTTTTTTGTAAAATTACTCGGAATTTAATTACAAATAGCAAATAAAATTATACAAATAGTTTAGGACAAACAAGAGTTTGTAAATATCAACAAGTTTGCTTTAAATATTTCTAGATAGTTCAACACTCGGGTATAACCAACGCAGCAATGCAAATTCAAACATATTATTATATACTCTGATATTTTTCAAGGAAATTACAACTAATTAGTGCAAAGGGACATGGATTGGGGAAGGGTATTGGGGGTAGCAGTGTCGTAGACTTGACTCATGCGATTTATTGCCAGTGTTTGTGTTTGAATGACATTGAAGTTTTGTGTACAATGAGAGATTTATTATTATATTATATATAAATTATTTGTTTGTCATTAATAGGAAAGCAATCAGCGAACAATTTAATAACAAAAATCTAAAATAATTACGGATTAATGCCCTATTATACAAAATAAACGATGTGAATACTATTATCAATGTGAAAACATAAACGAATTAACTGTAAAATTAATTCTGTTGTAAAACTATCTAGGCCTATATCATAAATTTGCAAAAATACTCCTTTTTAAGACGGGTTAAAAATTAAAACTACCACAACATACAATTTAAATAGTCCTGGTTTGCAATCCTATAAGAAGTTCATACAAAATTTTAAGACATAAAATCGTATTTCTAATAACTGGAATGTATATTAGTTAAACAGAATTAGGCCTACAATGAAAATAGGTTTGATTCTTAATTTCAATATTTTGTCCCGGCTAGCTATAATTTAAAAATAAAGAAGACTCCTAAGGCACTGAATAGCTGCCTAGGTGTAGGCCTACGAAAATATATTAGCAGAATTTGTTCGAACGACTCAAACGCTCATTCGTTACGCTCGCTGCGTACAAACTCGTCCGTTATCATCATATTAGAATGTGCCTTCACGATAAAATCTTCCACGAGGATTTGAACCGAATACATCTATGGCGTTTTACGTATTGATCTATTTTGTGGGTTCATAGAGTGCTACAAGGTCGTGTAAAAAAAACCCCTATGTGCAGCATAATATCCTATAATATTCTTTTTTAGAAAAAAAAATCACAAGAAGTTTAATTCAAGTACGAACAAGTCAAAAAAATAGTTACTTCCGGCCAAAAAACTTGCTTTTTTTTGTTGTTAATGAACTCGCCTGATCAACTTAGACAATCAACGTTTGTACCAAATTTGGGCTAAATTGGGCTCTAAATGTGGCCGTGAGATTGAGAACACGTTTATACATAGTTTATATACATACAATTTTTAATGACAACAAAAAAGGAATTCTGGAAACCATGGTCGGTGTACTACTACCAACATTTTGTCTCACCATATGCAATGGCTCATCTTTCTTATGGAAATTCGCTAAAATTCGCAGGATTAATAAAACTAATGATTAATGGATGAATTATTTGAAGTGATAATGATGATCCAAGTACAATAAAATATATAATCTAAATCCTTATGAATGATTGTTCTTTGATGTCGAAGAATTAATTATTCGCTTTAAGAGTTCGTTATTCACTTATAACATGTTCAAATAGTCACTGAAGTTAAATTTTGAATTATTGGGACTTGGTAAAGGAAGGTAAATTGACTGCTGAATCTTAATACTTATCTAATACCATTTTGTTAAGTCTGATTTAGATGTTATTCCAGGATTTGTCTGCTGGAAAGTTTTGTAGCCAAAATGTTTAGCTACCTCCCTGCTTGAGTAGCTAGACTCAGCATTTGTACCCATGCATTGTTGCTCAATAATTAATTGTTTTTCTTCTTCCATAGCAGGTTTATGATTTATTCAGTATTAAGATACTGGTCATTTCTTGTTTTTAAAATTCGTTTATTTTCAATGATTTTAACTATTGATGATTTTATGAGATGATTGAAATGATGAATGACAAAAACATATTTTAAATTGTGTATGAAATGAGTTTTCAGAGATTCTTTATGATTAAATTTCGTACCGTTTCACCAATAAACATCCATAATAAATTTGATGTAGCTCAAAAAGTGGATGGAACTAATTAATCCTTCAATTATTTCATTACTAATAAGCCCCCGTGAAAAATCATAGTCAGATTAATTAGATACACATCAGAAATACATAATTTGCATCATCAATATACTATTAAAAACAAAAAACATTTTCTAGGCCTACCTAACTATGCTGAGGTGATTTTAAGTGGTAAATGTGTACAATTTTAAGGGTTATAAAACTGTAGGCATATTTGTGAAAATGTTGTATTTATATACTTTATTATACATCAAAATAAAGATAAAAATATTATTTTTAATTGTTTTTTATTTCATAAGTATATATAAAATAATTTTGAAGTTATTAACATTATAATGAAGAAATTAATATGAGTGTATGTTATACGAAAACGTATTAATGTTTCGAAAGTTTAAAACAAATTTGTCTCTTATTTAGATTTGTATAAATGAATATACTATCGATAAAAGGTTGTAATTATGTTCATTTTATAACCTCTAGCTAATATCATAACGTATTAACCACCGTTAGTTATATACCGGTAACTCATAACAAAAAATACTTCAAAATGCATTATATTATTGATTGAAGTTGTAAACATAACACCAAAGTATAATCTACGATATGTTTCGTTTAAGTACTTCAGATGATGATTGAAATCAGCTGTTATGGTATATTGTTACTCACGTACATAGGACATACACTCACTTTTATAGGAGTTAAAATGCAATCTGATGTCATGCCTAGATGAATCTATTGTTTTATTTTAATTTCAAAAATACTTGTATGCTTTATACCGTCAGCTGATCTGAAGTTATATTTTGTTACACAAAGTCAAAAGTTTGAAATGAATAAGTTAAATAATTACTCTTTCACTCTTCAACCGATGCGGCGAGAAAGGGAATATACAGGGTATTTTGATACTGCAGTCAAAAACATTGCAACCTCTCCAACTTGTGTTCCATAAATAATATTTATTTTAAACATTGGTTGCCTAGTCTAGTACCACAAGAATAATAAAGCAGCACAGATTGTCACTGAAATACGTTTATCAGTGAAGCACATCTTTAGGATAAAAATTTTCTGAGCAAACGTTTTTACAAATTGAAAAGATTACATAAAAAGGCGTATTATATTTGCGCCGCAGTCTTACTATTAAATCTACTTTAAAACCAATCACATCAATCACCGCAAGATTAATTTTCTTAGGCCTAACATTTCTTTATAAATGTACCATGGACCTTTCTGCAAAATAGTAGGGACATGTGGGATACAGTGACTAGATAGAGACAGTGTGGCCAAGTGAGGTCTTGTTGCCTATTGGTCGAGATGTCGGCAGCCATGTTTATCCTAAATTCGTATCTGTTTACATTATATTAATTCACGTTCACTTAGTGTAAAAGCAACGTTACCGTTTTTTCAACAGATTCTTCGTTAGTTTTTACTTTTACATAAACGTAAAAAATGTTTACTTGCTCTGTATTTAGTAGTAAGTCAATGAATATATGCAAGGCAATTAATTGGTTTAGTTTTAATATATGTAACTGTGATTGTAATATTTGTTAGACTGTATTTTGATCCTGTTTTGCGAAAATATTATCTCAGAAAAATTGCATTTTTTTTAACGAAAATGTCTATAACTTGAGAATTAAATTTAATTAAAATAAACGGTATCAGGAAACTGACACATACTTTCTCCCTCATTATAGAAACTTAATAAAAAAATACTATTACCAATTTATTGTGATTCTTTTATTTTTTAACAGTCATTTTCCCATAAAAATCCATAAAATAATGGAAAAATCAACTTTTCTCAAAAACGGCTCGAACGATTTTGATTAAAATTTTACAGTTTATAGTACTTTAGGTCCCTAATAAACTATAAAATTTTAATCAAAATCGTTAGAGCCGTTTTTGAGAAAAGTGAATTTTCCGTTATTTTATGGGTTTTTATGGAAAATTACCCTTAAAAATAAAAAATTCACAAAAATGAAAAAAACACCTGGAGATACCGTGGATTAGTACCTCCATACCAAATTTCATCAAAATCGAACGACTGGTTTAGGCTCTAGGTCTGATAACATCCACACAGACACACAGACACACAGACACACAGACACACAGACACACAGACACACAGACACACAGACACACATACAGACACACACACAGACATCACTCCGAAAACCACTTTTTTAGGTTCAGGGGGACCCAAAACGGATATTTCCACCAAAAACTCAAACTCGAAAATTTTGACGAATACAATACTTTCTCCATATACTATGGTATAGGGGGAGAAAGTAAAAATGTCATTATGACCAGTCAAATACTTTTTCAGATAGCTACAAATTATTGAAAATTTGGTTCCTTGAAAATATTACAAAAACTTGACTTTTATTCAAATAAACCGCAAAAATAATGTAATTGAACTTCAAAATGTTTTTTATTAACGTAGAATTGAACAAAGAAAATAATAGAGTGCAACTTTTTTTGAAATAGCTTTATTAGTTTGTAATTAACGTCTGTACTCAACTATCCGCATAGGCTAGTATAATATGTGATAGTAGGCTAAATCATTATTTTTTTAAAGTTTTTTCATTTTAAACGACTTATCTTCTTTTTAACTACTTTTTAACATATAAAAGGTTGTTTACGAGGCCTTTATGAAATAAAACAAAAGGTTTTATAAATATTTTGAAAAGAAAAAGTTACATTATACTTCATGGCAAATAGCATTACTTTTAGGATAAACATGGAGGCCGCTTTCATATGGCCACATTGTCTCTATCTAGCCACTGTAATGTGGGATATTTTTAAACGTGCTCTGTCGATTTCAATTGAAACTAAAGGTCTGACAAATAATACCGCATTCAAATTAGACGCGTATAGTTTCTTTACATTGCACTTATAATAAGTAAGTTAACGATATCAAAAGTCTGCCCATTGAAGCTCACAGAGTTATAATTATTTATACGTGGCTAGATTAACCAAAATAAACTTAATAAATCTGTGAGAAAATTCATTCGTGTAATAAATTTAGTAACATACTCAGACATTAAACGAGTTAAAAACTCCTATAAAACAGGTGTAACAAGATATAGCGCATGCGCAAGGTTCTAGAAAATTGACATTTACAATTGTGGTTTGCTGTCGACAATAAACCCTAATTCAGACATGTAAAAGCTTATTTCGCTCTTCATCTGTAATCATATTTAACAAAACTTTATCAACTGCAATAAAAACAAACTTCTTATAAGGTCTGGATGTCGGTTGTTTTTGTACATGAGTTTTTAAAACGAGTGAAAGAAATCGTTTGATTATTAGGCCTATTCTCAAATTGGGTTTTTAAAATATAAAATAGCATACAAAATGTATAGGTATTTGATTGTTAAAAACACACAAAATGTGTCAGGTAGAAATTTAAGAATTTCACAAAACGTAAGAGTTTCATTAGTTTTGATATAACGAATATGCTACTTAAGTTTAGGAAAGTAGTTCTGAGACACCCTGTAAACAAATTGTTTGAGAGAAAAATAACTTCTAAATATGAAATGACAGTCGGTTGAATACTAAAAGGAAAAGCTTGCAAATTGTGTTTATCCTTTGAAGGATGTCTGGGGATGACTTCAAAGTGAATAAGATATGGCATGTGTTATATTAGGAGATGTATCGATTCTGAGGGTTTTCATTCTTCTGTGTTATGTTCGCAGTAAAGTACAGAGACGTTCTCTCGTTCCAAATGAAATATTTTCTGTTAGTTAGGTAGCTTTCAGTCGCAAAAGTGTAGGGACATTTAGCGAAATTGTATTAGAACTTAATAAATATTCGATAACAGCTGATTCCGTCCATCATCTATAGCAAAACCTAAATTATAGTTTAGAGTTATGTTTACAAGTTTACAACTGCAATCAAAACAAACATCTTACAATGTATGTATGTTGGTTATTTTGGTGCGTGAGTTATAACAACAATGTAGGCTATATATAATATGCTAAATGATCAGTTTTTTGAAGTTAGAAAATGATATATGTATTTTTACAATCCATTCTCGGCAGCCTAAAAAAACAACTTATGGTTACAAATATAAAACTATGTTTGAAAATATCTCGCTCTTATTCTATTGGTCTGAATTATTGCTATTTTAAAGAGAATCACACAAGTTTGAACTTCTATTAATTTACAAATTAAAGGTTACTGTCGATAAAAACTACATGACTGTATTTAAAATGTTTGGGCTTAAAATCGTCTATTTTGTAAGGTTTTTGATTTAAATTTATAAACTTCTGTTTTTCAAAGACTTATCAATCCCTAACAGTTTATACCCAGGCACATATAGTTTGTTGTTTGTACGACTAAGTAGTTTCTTCTGAAGAGGATGAAGTGAACAAAATAATAAATTGTCAACAAATCCACTCATATGCTTACCTCATTTGTATAATTCTTCAATTGAGAACTAAATTAATAAAAACCAGAAAAATGAATCTTATTTATTCATAGAATAGTTTATCGTTTCAGTTTTCCATAAAAAATAAATGGTGAAATAATTAACTCAACAAAAATTAATACTTAAATAATGTTGTAAACTTTAAACATGATTATATAAAACCGTAGTCCTATTTGTTGAAATATTTTATATATGCACATTATTATATAATATCAAAATAAACATACAACAAATTATGTTTTTGTTGATTTTTATTTCATATTAATAGCCTATATTAAATGGTTTAGTAGTTATTAAAATTATAAATTAGAAATTAATAATGGAATATGTTTATTCGTTGTACGAAGATGTATGAATATTTCCGAAGTTAACGAATGGGAATCTATTCTTTGAATTTGTATAAAAGACTATGTTGATGATAAAAGGTTGTATTAATATTTATTTATATATTAAGTTACGTACCTTTATAAACCATCGACAGTTCTTCACTTTTATGGTGACTACCGGTTTCGGAGTTCACTCACTCCATTAACGAGTCAAATATTAAAAGAAACAAAAACAACTAAAACACAGACACGAAAAAGTATATATTTACGTAACCTAATATTAATATTACAGTTCAGGAGGCATATATCATGAATAATTTATTTATAACCTCAAAGCAAATCTTATAACGTAGTAGAACCTTCATTAGTTTTATAAATGTCATACAAAACAAAATACAATTTACAATACATTAGTATTATACAAAACATATTCAAAGATTCCTAACCTCAAAACAAGTAATCGTAGGACACCAACCTTTTGACAGTGACAATCGGAGCACTACGCTCGATTCCACGTTCAATGTACAGTACAGGTCTTACGGGATAAAAGACGTGCTACTACCATTACAAGGAACATCACGTTTATTGTCATGTGGGTTGCGTCAACTGACCGAGCATTGATGTTTTTTAGTTGGCTATTAAAGCATAGCCGAGACTGTTCGTATGGATAAACATGGCTTATGGGCGCTCTGTACTGCACGGTGAACGTGGAATCCAGTATAGTGCAGTGGTGGAGTATGGAACTTGCATTAGTCTGGTCAGGAATACCACCAGGAAAATACCACTGTATACCGATTCGTACTAGATATATTGATTACAAAATATGCTTGCTCTTTGGTTGAAAAATTGTCCAATCGTAAGGGTTTACAGAAAACTTAATATCTAAGAAACTATAAGAGTGATGAATCAATTGAAGGCAGTGTACAAAAGTTAAAATCTTGACGAATCCAAACCCTCATATGCTTTTTAAAAAAATTCAGTCTAACTATTATAAGCCATAGAAAAGTTACAAGTTGTGTGTCTTTTTCTTTGTATTTCTCAAGCGGCATCAGCTAGATCTTTAAAATTAGACTACTACAACTTTCAAACGATGATTACATAGTTTTATGTAAATATAAGTTTTAGAAAACAACTTTATGTACCAAAATTAATGTTTAAAACATTTTCTTTCATTGGTTTTTGTTTTATTGATTGGATGATTTTTAATTGGTCAAATATTCAATACTATTAGACGATACAATATTGCTGTTATGCTGTATACCATTTACTCGGCGCGCTGATACGATACTATAGTGTTGTCTGGTGCTTATAGGTTAAATCAAACATATAAATCAGGTCTTAAAATTTTTTTGGGGGTCATAACTTCCATGAAACTCCCCCTGTTTCCGCCCCCGGCTATATAATCCTATTTAAAGTTAGAAATCGATAAAAATTTATATTTTTACAATTCTTTTGTTTACTTCATTATTCAGTTACACGAATGGGTATTTATTCTTTAAATTTTTATTCTTTATTTGTATTTGTATAAATTTGTATTCTTTTATTGTTTGTATAAAAGAATATGTTGATGGTGAAAGGTTGTATTAAGGGGGCGCTTACCCTGCCGCCATGTTGAATCTGATTTACATAAGAGCAATGCTACAGAATAAGTAATTTTTTTCCCGTTAATTCGTGGAATAAATTTAAAATTTTGGTTTCATTTTGAAGTACTATCATATGCGGAAGTTGATTGCCGAATACATTTTCAAAACCCGTGTTATTGTTTTCATAAACGTATGATATAAATAGTAAAAAATAGTAAACTTTATTAATTTTTTACTCAGTTGCAAAAAGAGATATTGCAAAAAACCTTAGCAATCAACACCCACAATCTATTTTACTTTGAGAAAAAAATACAGCTTTCGTTTTTTGCCAAAAACAACACAAAAATATGCTTAATAGTGAAGGTATGTTTTGGTTATTTAACATTGAAATCGGTACCCAACTTCACCGTTTTCAATGTAGAGAGCCGAGCCTTAATATTTATTTTATAACCTCCAAGCAAAACTTATACCGTAGTATAAATTTCATTAGTTTTATAAATGTCATACAAAAAAAAAACTTTACAATACATTAGTTTTATACATAACATATTGAAAGATGCATAACCTCAAAACAAGTAATCATAGGTGACCAACCTTTTGACAGTGACAATCGGAACACTACGCTCGATTCCTCGTTCACCGTGCAGTACAGGTCTTACGGGATAATAGACATGCTACTACCATTACAAGGAACATCACGTTTATTGTCATGCGGGTTGCGTCAACTGACCGAGCATTTATGTTTTTTAGTTGGCTAGTAAAGCATAGCCGAAACTGTTCGTATGGATAAACATGGCTTATGGGAGCTCTGTACTGCACGGTGAACGTGGAATCCAGTATAGTGCAGTGGTGGAGTATGGAACTTGCATTAGTCTGGTCAGGAATACCACCAGGAACACAGTGGGAATGGGGAATTATTTTTTTAACTATGTGCTTATAACGTGTGTTAAGCTTGTTCAGAAAGGTAAATAACAATTTGTGGTAGATTTACATAGGCAATTCGGCAATTTGTATACTGTCAGAATGTGCATACTATTAAATATAAACAAACGTTCAAACAAAATAGTTCAATCTCATTTGTATTTTTACAAATAAGACATAAAACACAAAGTGTCCTGGAATACATGGGCAACAACAGCGCTGCGGTGTGGCGGTCAGGTCGATACTGAGCATCACCATGTATCCTAACCTCGTCAACACAGACCTTTGTTCTTCAGACAGGAGACAGTTTACAAAAAAGCTTTCAACCTGAAAATATTTTGTAAAGTATATGTATTTAGTACTTTTAAATAAAGTCGCAAAACGAATTGTTTATCGGGTCGTCGAAACACAGTGGTAAAAATCGGGACGGTTGTTCACCTTAGGTATAAGAAATATAACGCAGTCGGCTGCAGTCTATATTATTAGAGAATTTCCATAGGAAAAATGAGCTATTGCAGTGGCCCTTATGGTAAGACCCAAGGTCGGGAGTAGCAAATGAGCACCGATCACGGTCCCCAGAACACGTTTTTGAGTGTCATTAAAAATCATATATATATATATATATATATAGTAGTTGTATATATAAGTATGTGTGTGTGCGCACTCTAACGGACGTATTTTACGTCCGATTTGGTCCAAATTTGGTACACACGTTGGCTTTTTGAGTCGCTTCAACTGGTAAGTTAGTCAAAAAAATTGACCGGAAGTAGACAAAATTTTTGACCGGAAGTAACTTTATGAATATATGTGTGCGCACTCTAACGGACGCATTTTACGTCTGATTTTTTCCAAATTTAGTACACACGTTGTTTTTCTAAGTCGCTTGGACGAGTTCGTTAGTCAAAAAATTTACCGGAAGTAGACCAAATTTTTGAGCGAAAGTAATAATTTTTTGAGAATTTTCGTACAATAAATAATTTTTTTTAAAGTTTTCTTTAAACAAATAGACATAAGAAATAATTTTGCACATTTTGTTTTTTTACGCGACTGTATAGCCCATTTGGTCCCCCCCCCCAAAACAATCAAAACGTAAAATACCGTAAAAATACCAGAATTAAATCCACTGCTTTTACCTTGGTGACCGATGGCAATATATTTGGTACATGCTGGCAGCAGCTACGCGAGTTTTTCAATTTCCCAAATAGTTTTTTGAAACCCAAAAACATATATAAATTTAATTTTGGAAATTCGCTCAACTCACGTCAGCGGTTCGGCTGCGTGGTTGAATTATTTTACTAGCGTGTAATCCATATGCAACGTTACATTACAAAATAATACCTTGGCAAAAAGAACACTGTTTTGACATTTCGTCCAGCTGAAAACTTTCTTACTTTTCGTTAATAGGTTACACATTTAATACGTTACTGCAACCTATTACCGATATGCCGTGTAACGTTTTAGACTGTTACCACACTGTAACGGTTATTCCCATCTCTAAAAGTAGGCCTAATCCGATACTTAAAATTGTAATTTAGCACAGTTGTAGTTACACAGGTAGGCTACTACATTACTTACGCCCTCACTCAAATTAGTTCATTATTGTTGGACTTTCTACAGTTGACATTACACATTATGTAAGTACCACAATAATATAACAGAAGGTATTTACTTCAGTTATCAGTAATTAGCGACGTCATTATCAACTGCAGTTAGTAAACTCCCGATTAACCGTGGAATTGGGTCGCGTAGCAATTGCGGATAGACCGAAAAAGTATTAAAACCAAAATGAAAATACAAGTTTTATTTAGATAACATTTGCAATACATACGTTATAAACACATTTTATTTTATTTTCATATTTTTTAACAAAACACCGGCTAATTATGTTTTTGTTTTGATGTGTCGAAACAGCGTTTTTTTATTTTGTGACCGAAGTTTCTTCAATAACGTTTTGGCACAAAGCACACTGCTTCGTGAAAAAAATTAAGACAAATTTTCAAAGCCGTAATTTATTGTAAACTAGGGGAGACACCTGCGTGCTCCGCACGCCAACCACCAATGGAACCTTCTAAAAACATATGTTATATTTTATTTATAATAAAGGTGTAGGATTAATAATAACCTCTAAACTAAGATGGTAAATAATGTTAAATTTTCAAATTAAATTATTTCTTATATTTTATAACAGAAGTTATAATAATGGTTAAAAGAACCAGCAAGGCTCGGGTCTACACTTTAAAACCCTAACCTAAAAGCTAGAAGTGCAAAAATAATTGCTTCAAATTTTGAAATCAGCTGTTAATGGAAATATTGTAGCAAACAGATGTATTATCCGTTATTTTATTCAATTGGTTGCTATGGTAATAAATGTAAATACATGTGTTGGTTTATTATTCTAGGCCTAACTTAAGAATTTTTTCCGACTAAATTTACAAATATTGAAATAAAAAAAGGTTTTTATCGAAATGAATTATAGCCTATGTTACTCAGGGATAGTGTAGCTTTTTATTAGTAAAACTATGTTTTCAATCGGTTCAGTAGTGCCAGAGGTTACCCCCTACATAGGCTACAAAAAAACAAACAAAAACTCTTTATAATATTAGTATAGAAGAGGCTCTTGGATAATTAACAGTTGACTGTATCAGTAACCACCATTGAGATTTGTAATTTTTAAGGCTTTATTCTAAAGTGAAGTTGAATTTATTCCAAACCTCTCACTCACGTGTTACATACGATTTTAAATATAAATGCATGGGATTTATATATACCGTACGTCACAAATATATTCAATATGTCTAATAAATGATTTAAATTTTGGACAGGTTTGACTGGTGTAATAGTCGAACCTCACAATCACAAAGTTAATTTGCAATTAATTAATATTAATTCGGATTTCCTGACGAATAGATCTAGTGGTGCGTGATTTCAAGTAGGATTGGGCAATGTCGTTCAGTTTACTGAAGTAGTTCAGTGAATCTCCTTCAGCGAAAGGAACTAGTTCAGCATTGTAGTTCCGTAGTTCAATTAGTTCAGTAATTCAGAACGTATTGAATGAAATGTAGTGAGTGATTTATAAATTAATTGTAATACAAGTCATAGCATTGAATGTTAATTAACTACTGACATTCCCAACTACTGACATCAGCATAGTAATACTAAAACACGTGTAACATTAAGCTACACAATATTATTACATACTAGGGGAAACCGCTGCGTGCTCCGCACACCAACCCCCTTGGAACCTTCTATACACATAATCATGTTATCTTTTCTTTATAATAAAGGTGTAGGATTAATAATAATCCCAAAGCTAATATGGTACTTAATTTTAAATGTTAAAAAAAACCTAACCTAAAAGTTAGAAATACTATAAATAGTTGCTTCAAAATTTCACTTCAGGTGTTAATGTAAATATTAGAGCAAACAGCTGTTTTTTGTGTTATTTTATTTAATTGGTTGCTATGCTCATAATTCATCACGTAGAATTTTTTCCGACTAAATTTAAAATATTGAAATGAAAAATTTTTTTATCAAAATGAATTATAGCCTAGATGTTACTCAGGGATAGTAAAGCTTTTTATTACCAATCAGTTCAGTAGTTCCAGAGATTACCCCCCCCCCCCCTACATACAAAAAAACCAATTTTACCTCTTTATAATATTGGTATAAATTTTTTTTTACAAATTTCTTAAGATACGCATATATGACTCACTTATTAGAGTTAAAATACAATTATAATTATGTATTAAAATGTTATTTCACCGTAAAAAAGAATTAAAATATGATCACTTTATAAATAAGAACATTAATGGAAAGTAAATTAAACTAACAAACTAATACATAGGTATTAGTTTAATATACATTCAACACTAATAAAATGTAAACTGCAAGGACAATGTATATTTACTGCATTCGTTATTATTATTTCTGCTAAGATGCTTGAAACATTTGTCTTCTTGTTTATCCGCCATTCTTAGCTTTGTCTTTTCTTCGCCTGGCGCGTTTCGGGTAGACCCCATCTTCAGACAAACAATGTATATTAACAAATATTTGCACCCAATCAAATAAATTGAAAGTAAAACACGGGCATCGACTGGTTGGTGTCTACTGAGACTATGATAGTAAGATGTTAAGAAACAACTCCTTCATTCCTATTTGGCACATATCCAAAAGATATGAGAGCTGGAATGGGAGCCGGATATTGGGTGAGTTAGTGGACTACTGGACTACTGAACGACAATCCTTACGCTTCACATATCACCGGATGTAAAGAAAGAAAACAAGTGAGCCCTTCAGTTAGTGAACTATTAAACTAGTGAACTACAATCTTGTGGATCTCTGAAGTACTTCATTCGGCTCAGTCGAAGTGAGCCGATCTTCTGAACGGCTCCTTCATGAGTTACACAAGTATAATTTCAAGAGGATTTTGTATTCCAAATTTTGCTTTTCGAGTTTTCATATTCGTTTGTCTATTTATTTTCGACGGGTCGAATGTTTCTCTTGATTGTAGATACATTAGTTCTGTAACACATTAAACTTAAGGCTCGGCAGGAGTGGACAAATATTTCTGAGTTGACTGCAGCTCTTCAAGTATCATAGCTGTACACTACTTACATTGAGTTTGCGTGCGTTTCATTCCTCAACTAGTAAATATATTTCAACATCATAAAGGCGGAAACTAGAGGTAATTTAGACTGTAAAAGTACTGACATGCGCATTCGCTACAATGAATATGTGTTATTAAATACAGCTTTCTCTCACACATTAAAAATTAACGGATATTAAATTAGTCTAGTATTCCTCCGCGAGCAACAAATTGATGTGAAACCCGCCAGAACAGAGGTTAAACACTCAAGTAGGAACACAAATTCGCCACGTAGGCCTACATGCTTCCCCAATAAAGCAGATTTTTTCGTCATAATTATCAAAATTTATTGAAATTACTTTTATTTTAAAGTTAATTGTACTTCAAATGTGGCGAGGTTTCACATGTTTCATATTTGCATTATTGAAAAAAATCGCAAACTTTGATTTTATGTTAAGCCAAAAAACAAAATTAGTTTAAAAAATTTTAAACTAAATGATATCTAAGTTCGGGCTGTCCTAACCTTTAAAATTGTACATTCAAGATAGTTTTCTGATCTATATTCCTTCATTAATCTTGTTAACATTGCGCTTATGAGAGTTGGAAATCAAGATGGTGGCCGGGTCTGCCGAGCCTTAATATTTTGAAGTTTTATTTATTCCCTTCTGTATAAAATTAATTTACACGGGATCATACTAGTTTGAATATATTTGTTTCAAATTCATAATGTGTAACGAATACGTCAATAAAAATACTCGAGGTTTGTTTAAACACATGTTTAAAATATGACATCAATCGATTTACGTTATTATCGATTGCAACTAGAAACTTTAGCACCTACTTAACATCGATTACCTATCAAACAAGAACATTACGATTGAGTTCATTTTCCTCATAGGTTTGCCTTAGGGCGTGGAGAAGTGTAGTTCAGTGCAGCCTTCAGAAATACTTGAACAAAACCTGCATAGATTATCCTACTTTGGGGTTATTTTTGGAAGTTTACAACTTCAATAAAAATAAACTTCTTATACTGTCTAATATTGGTTGTTTTTGTATTTGAGTTATAAAAATAATGTAGCATATAATATGCTATATACAGAGGCAAATACAGGATTTCATTGGGAGGGGGGATCATGTATTAATAAGTCAAAAACAACATTACCGGGAGGGGGCGGTTCTGGGGAATTAAAAACATATATATATTATATAAACAATAGGAAATAGTTTTTTTAATATAATAGACTACTAGGCCATAAATATTTTCTTGGAAGAGCAAGAGTTGCTTACCGATTAAAGAATAAAATAATTCGATCACGCAGCTGAACTGCTGACGTAAGTTTAGCGAATTTCAAAAATTTAATCAATTGTAACTTTGATTAATTAAATTTAAAACAACGTAATACAAACTCTCACTTATTCAAGTCATACAGTTCCAGACGTTGCTCTCCGTAAGACAATAAGCTAAGACCATAGATCATGAATAATTTTTTTTGGTTTTTAAAGGCGAAAAACCTAAGTAGTTATCATCGCTTGGAGATCATGAATAATAAAATAGATCATGCATGCATACGGGGGCTGTGTGCTGAGAAAAAGGTTGTCACGAAAATAGTGCATGATCGCGCCGAGACGTTAGGGAGGAATCATTGGTAGCATTGGTGTTTCACACAGCTTCCATCGTTTCCCCAATAGATAACGCCACTATCGTCGAATTTCTAGTAGAACAAACTATTGCATTGGATCGCAGTTCTATTAGGTTATCCAAATTCAATGCTAAGACACTCAGCGCAATAATGGTTCATATTTCACGGACAAGTGTGCTATAGCTATAGCCCATGCACACTAAATCAGGTTTACCTTATATCAAACGAAAATATATAATTCACACTTAAATTAATATTAGAGATGTGATAAACGGGTATATTCCAGTACCAGATACTACAAGTACAGATTCATTCTAGTATTCAGATACAAATACCAGGTACAAAGTACCTGTATCTAGATTTTTTTAATTATTTTAGAGTATTCATACAACAAGAGGTACCTAGTACCTAATACCTATTGATATTTAAGTATACTGTACCCACTACCAGTACCAACTAACTGGTACTTATTTTTATAAGTAAATACCTGTGTAAATTAAAAAATTGTTTGGGGGTCATAACTTCCACGAAACTCCCCCTGTTTCCGCCCCTGGCTATATAATCCTATTTAAAGTTAGTAATCAATGAAAATGCATATTTTTACAATTCCTTTGTTTACTTAATTATTTTCAGCCTAAAAAGTAAGTTAGGCTTACAGATACATAACTATATTTTAAACTATCTTCATCGGCTATTGGTCTGAGTTAAGTCTGAACTTTTCTTAAAATACAAATAAAGTGAAAAATAATATAGTTTTGCTTAAATGGCTGTATTTAAAATATTTTGGCTTAAAATTGTCGATTTAAAACGCCTGTGATTAAAATGTGATCTTTTATTTCGGATTCCAAAATTTATTTCAGGTATTTGAATAAATTGTTTAGTTTTAGGCTCTGTACATTTCCCTTGTTAAAAATCCCCAACCGTTTTTATTACTGTCATTTACAAATTTTACACAATATACCAATAAATCTCCATACTTGTTCTTCCTTTACTTTTTACCAAACTTCATGCCGATTTGAAATAGTCGGAAACTTTCTATTCAGCCTAATCACATTTAAAGAAGAAATGTTCTGCAACTTCTTTTATAAAGTTTCCATTGAAACTTGGCTTTGTTTGCTGTACGCACGTTTCCAATTCCATCAACTTAAACGATATGGATGCTATGGTAATAAATGTAAATACATGTGTTGGTTCATCACTCTAGGCCTAACCTAAGATTTTTTCCGACTAAATTTAAAAATATTGAAATAACAATGTGTTTATCAAAGTGAATTATAGCCTCTGTTACTCAGGGATAGTAAACAGGGGTAGCTTTTTATTAATAAAACTATTTTTTCAATCGGTTCAGAAGTTCCAGAGATTACCCCCAACGTACAAACAAACAAACAAATTTTACCTCTTTATAATATTAGTATAGATAACTACAGTCGTGGTCATAGAAATTTCATCAATTAAAAATAATGAAGGACCTCCTTAAACAAATTTTTTTCTTACCTTTTGATAATTTTAAAATGTTTTGCAAAAGAAAAGAGTCTGTTATGAGCCGTGAAAAATTGATAAAACCGAAAAAAAAATTATATTCATAAAATGATTTAAAACATTTTTAGTGTTAACGAGGAATTTAAGAAAAAAATTGTTTTTTAAATACTCATACGAATTTATTTGGAAAAATTTTATAAAAACATTAAAAATATATTTATTGAAATAGTAATATGAACTAGTACTTTGTCGAACCGCCATTAGCTGTAATAACTGAGGCGATCCTATTAGGCGTTGAGTCGATAAAAGTTTTTATGATTTCGTCAATAATTTCCTCATTTCACACTTTTTTGATTGCCTGTTTCAGCTCATCTTTATTCTCAGGCTTTGCAATATTGATTTGTTTTTTCATGATCATCCACAAGTTTTCTATAAGATTACAGTCATAGGTGATTCAATTTCTATGACAACGACTGTAGTAGACTTATCAACTATATACAATTGTTTATATATCAATGAAGTTAGTAGATGACACAAATACTCAATTGAACATTACGATTGAGTTAATTTTAGGCCGTGGAGGCGTGTAGTGAATTTTCGAGTTTTATTGTTTTAAAATTTTACAAAACAATATCCGTACTACGGTGCAAATAATGAACGTTCTAAAGCGAGACCTAAAATCAAGTTCAGTTAACTGAATCGATCATAAAACAAAAGCGCTAATTAATTGAGTGCTACAGGACAAAACTTTGTCAATTGAATTAGGCAATTAAATATTCTCCATTTTGTTTCACTTTGTTCATTTTACAATCGTGAATCCTTTGCAGGGTTCCGGAGATAGAATTTCGAAAATTAATTAACAATAAAATTGATCGTTGGGTGGGCTTTATTTACGAAAAACATTTTTTTTATGGTTCCAGTTCAAGTTAATTAAAAAAGTTGATGAAACTATCAAACGAAACAAATACGAGATTCTTTCAAAATATATCTTTGCTAAGGAAACGTAAAATTTATTTTGTATACTGTGATTGAAAGTTGAAAGTTTCTACCCGATATACAGTTTAGAAGTTTCAAGGCAGATTAGTTACGTAACGTGAACCAACACTTTCTAGGTTTATTTATTTAAAGCTTAATTTATATTTACATTATAATGCATATCCGTGTGGCAATTACACAGGCGCGCACCAGAAAGCCTACCCTCAATGAAAAATTCAATTACAAAATTGTCAACACGTTCACTGCTACGCAAATTTTTATTTCCTATGCCAGGAGCTGACCTTTTATTTTTTATATTTATAGTCTAAATGAGTAAAAATTACTTTATTTTAAATTTTTGAACCTTTCTACGTAATAATCACTAATATTTTAAAGCGGACGCACATGTGCGTCCATAGCACGTAGGCTTAAAATTGGCGTGCGAAGCACGCAATACACTCTGTATTGAAAATAATCCCAATAGCGGGGTTGGCGTGTGAAGGACGCAATGCATTGTGTATTTAAAATACTTCAAATACTTGGGTTGGCGTGTGAAGCACGAAATGCATTGTGTATTGAAATTACTCCCAATACGGGATTCGCGTGCGAGTCACGCAATGCACTGTGCGTCGGCCGCTTCTCATAGTCTTCAGTGTCTAGCTGACATGTGCGTCTTTAGCAGTGAACGTGTTAATAAAATAAATAAAAAACAAGGTCAATAAAAATCGCGGTGCTAAAAACTGCTTTTGACTGTTACTAGCAATGCTATTGCAGCTTCGCCGGTGTGTTTTTAATTCAGTGTCAAATATATTTGCTGTTATTACACGGAAGGTTAAAACAGATTTGAAAGGTTTTAAACTTCTCATTCTTTTATAGAAGTGTATTCTCAAAAACAAAAGGACGCTCTTAGGAGCCGAAACATTAAATAACCACATTGACAACACCATTTAACAATCAAATACAACGTCACATGTCAGATACTGTATATCCGATGGGTGTGCAAGCCCTGTTTACCGTTTACACTTCTGCTATGCAACCTCTTCACCCAGCCGGCGAGAAACTAGTGATGATTCGAATATTCCATTATTTAGTTTTATTCGATTATTCGAATACTTTAAAATTATTCTATTAAACTACCTCATTAATACTGGTTAGTCATAACGGCAAAGGTTATTCGAATAACTAACCGATCGAATAGTTATATGCATGCCTCACATGCAGTTTATTCGAATAATTTGTTTCTTGAATAGTATTAGACCTACACCATAATATTCTAATGAATAGATTTTTAGTTTTTTTAAATCTATTTTTAGTCTATTTATTAGGTAATTAAAAACTCATATTCAGTCCTAAATAAAATTTCCTTTAATTTTTGAAGTTATACTTCTTTGCGCCCGTTGTAATCGAGATGGGGTGTCGGTTGAGAAACCGGGTCACGCGTTAGGAGTAAAATCCAGAAATTGCATTTTTATACCTTTTCTCTACAAGAGATACCTCAAGAGTATCGGTGGGTGAGTGGTTAACTCACTCGACTTCCACGCTAGAATCCCTGGTTCGATCCCCGGCTGGGATTTTTTTTTTTTAAATTATAGGAAAGTATACGAATGACCAAAGAAGTATAACTTCCACCGTCTGGTCCGACGCAGACCCAATTATTTTTCAATAAAATATTTTCTTAGCTACTTAGCTTCTTACAAATTGTATTATTTCCCAAATTTATATATGTATATTACTTTTATTCGGATTATTTAAATACAAATATATATTCACATTCTAGAAAATACATATTTTTTTTACTTTGAGCAAATTAGTAAATTAAAAATATTGTATTAAAAAAACTTAAAATAAAAAACAGTAATAAATGACGTAGCAAGACGAAAAAAGACAGAATTGCAATAAATAAAATATTTCATATTAAAATTGACGGGAATGGATCACGTGAGAAGTAACATTTACTTCATATTTGTGGGAAAAGTAAGTAGGACGTCTGGAGTTAATTCCAGGAAAAACTTTACACCATCAGTGTCTGACATATTTACAGATTCCACTAAGTAAAGTTATTCATATTAAACCTGACTGGAATGGATCACGTGAGGAGCAATATTTAGGCCTAC